>CM035415.1:84983102-85195602 GCA_020310875.1 Ceratopteris richardii
GCACGCACCTTTGGCATGTGTCACATGTTTTGCAAAATGGGGGTGGCTTTGAAAAGATGAGACCACCACAACCCTTTGTGCAAGAGTCTATGCACCAAGTCCTCTCCATTGAGGTGTCTTTGACTATGTACTACATCAAGCAAAAGAGTCACTTCCTATGGATACACACCTACATAAAATTTCATCTCAACAATACTTATAGATCTTGTCCTTTATGAGAGAGAATGATTTAACCTTATAGATCTTGTCCTTTATGAGAGAGAATGGTCCTTTTTCTAATAGAAACTTTCCTAAGCTCAGAAATTGTAATATTCCTTTCTATCAATGAGAATGATGAGCAATGCAAAAAAAAGCCAACTGCCAACAAGCTAATCATCTATACCTATGGGCTTCTCTCCCTTAGTTGTCCTTGACACATGACCTTCCACATAATTTTCTCTCTCAAGTTTTATGTGAATTTTGAAATCATATTCTCGAAAGAGCAACAACCAACACCATACTCTACTTACAACCCTTGGTTTATCCATTAAGTACCTCAAGGGCTGATAGTTGGAAATGCACACCTATAGTGTCTGCATTTTTAAAGGGTGAAAATGATGACCAAACTTTCTCTTTCAGTGGTACTATAGTTTCTTTCTACCTTGGTGAGTAGGCTACTTGCATATGCATTGGGCTGATCCACTTTTCTATGCAAGCATGGCTATGCAAGTACTACTCCCAATAAATGAAGACTTGCATCTGTATGCACATGAAATTTGAGGGACCAATTAGGAATAGTAATCAATGGTGCAATACATAACCTTAATTTGAGCTCATTGGATGTTCTTTCGGCTTCGGGGGTCCACAAAAATGACACTTTCTTACTAGCGAGCTGCAACAATGGCTTGGCTATCTTCGATTACATTATGATGAATCACCCGTGATATCTTGCATGCCCATAAGAGCTTTGAACTTCCTTAAGAGTACGTGGGATAGGCATGGACAATATGGTAGATATCTTTACATCAATCATGGTTATATCATAGGAAGATACAATATGACCAATCAATGTACCTTTTGTAACTAGCAACTGACATTTGGCAAGGTTTGACTTCAAACCTCTAAACACTAGTCGAAGTATTTTCTTTAGATAGACACTAGTCGAAGTATTTTCTTTAGATTTTCCAAGTGTCGATGAAAATCTTCTTCCAAAGCTCTCCTTCTTGAGAATATGGGGAAGTCATCCATGACAATACAAAGAAATGATGCTAGCCATTTATCAAGTATTAAATACCTAGCACGGTTGAAGGAAACTTGCATATTCTTGAGACGAAATGTCATTCAGGCGTAGATAAAGGTGCCCCATGGAGTGACAAAGGCAGTTTTGTCAAGATCCTCAGGATGGATAAGTGTGAGTTGCTATCTCTTCCTATACTTGCTCAATGAAAGGCTATGAAAATCCATCTTGGATAGTAGCCTTGTTTAGCTCGGAAGTCGAATGTTCAACTAGAATGATAATATGTACCTCCAACTTTTTCAACTCTACCTTGACAATCTCAGCATACTTCGGGTTTAATATTAATGTTCTATTGCATACTAGCGAGGTGTAGCAAGGTACTCTGATATGCCCTTTAAATAACTTTATGTTTTTACTTTTTAGAGATGGAGAAGTCACATGGCAAGAGAAAGTTACCTCGATTTTGAGCATGATTAGAAGCACGAGAAGCAAGAGGACTAAGATGGATAAAAGAGGATTCAGTTCATCAGTTCATCTCCCAAAAAGCAAGAGGACCAAGATGGAGAAAAGAGGATTCAGTTCTTCAATTTCATCAAGGAGACAGGAATCAGCAAACTTCGAATTTCCTAAGTTGCCTAATTTCCCATTTCCTAAGTTGATCAATTTCAAATTGCCTATTTTTCAATCATCTATTTTCCTAGTTTCCTACTCTTCACCTATTTTCCAAATTACCTATTTTTCCAAGTCGACCTATTTCACCTATTTCAAAAGTTGACCATTTTTATAAACTTAGTTGACTCATTTCAAAAGTTGCCCTCTTTTTTACAAATTTAGTCTATCTATTTCAAAAGTTGCCAATTTTTTGTAAAGTAGTCTATTTTTTATAAAAATGTTCTACTTCTAATCACTTAAATTTTAGTCCACCAAGAAAAACGACAAAATTTTCCAAGACCTTGTATATGGAGTAAATTTTCAGCCACTTGCACACGGACTCATGGACAGTGGACATCGCCAATGGAGAAGGGGCCAACCAAATACCAAAATTTGGAAGATAGTGAGGGTGGAGGAAAAGTGAACAGAGAGGGAAGTTTCCAGAGTGCCAAAATTGTCAGTGAGCCCGCAAATTTTGTCCCTTTTGCTACCCTGAGCTTCTACCAGTCCAAAAAAACTATATAAGAAGACCTCTCCATCAAAGAAGGGACAAGCTAAGAGAGAGAGACTAGAGGAGGGAATGCATAGTTGAAGCATTGCCTTCACTTTTGTGTGTGTAGAGCTCTCAGCCTACCACTAGTACTTCACTAGGTAGAATAGGGATGAGCTAGCTTGGCACTGTGAGTGCAGTGGGCAAGCAATGGTAGGCTATTCTTCTCTTGAGTAGCTAGTTTGGAAGGTTAGAGTTTTGAGAATGTATACTTGTAGAATTGAGGTTCAGCAAATAGAGTAAATGTGTATTCTTCTCTCTTGCTGATCGCCCAAAAGATTGTACTATTACTCTTCTTGAGCTGTGTATACTCATAATTTCAGCATCTTGCTCTAGTATGATTGTGAGTTGTGTATACTCATTTTTTTTGCATTGTTCTATAGTATCATTGTTGTCGTTATATGTGCTAGTATCATTGTTGTCTTTGTATGTGCTATTCTTCTCTGTTGAAGTCTTCAAATTGCAACCCACATGCATATTGCATTTAAGAGGACACACCACATTGGGCAATAGATCAAGAAATTGATCTACACGATGTCCCTTACACCAACAAAATGCAGTGGACTCAAAGCTCCTCTAATATCCCGGATAGATCCTTATAGACCAAGCAAACACTTAGTTGCAAATAAAATGAAGTGGGATTTGTTACATATGCTCAATACTCCACCCTCATGTGACCAAAAATGATCCATGGTGCTCTAAGTTCTAAGGCCCCCACTATGAAGAGAAGCCATTATGAGAGCCCAGACATTTGTGGAACCCTAACTTCCAAGTTAGATGAGGTCTATGTGTGACCGTTGATGGTAATAGATGTTCTTTTGGAGCCTAACCATTAGGTTAGGTAGGGCATAAACTTCTGGGCCATTGGTTTTCCATTCAAGGTGAAAATAAAGACCTTTTGGCACTGTGCAATTCCCCCATAGAAACTTAATGGGGGAGTACAAAGGGGGGCTTGCCTCCTTCTGCGAGGTTCGGAGGGCCTATCCCCCCAGCCCGTAAGGACGAGACAGTAGGACTTTTGATCATGAAGACAGTAGGCGTGTGAAGCATGGAACATATTGAGAAATCAATATGAAACTTGTAATCGAACACACATTCAGAACTTGGAGTATCGACTAGCAGCAAAAAGGTTTGTTGATGGGAGACTCAAGAGATATTTATCGCTCATGTAAAGAATCTACGAGATCAAATGAAAGGTTTGCTATGGCATACTGTAGGGATGTTTATCACTCATATAAAGAATCTAGGAGATCAAATGGCAGGAGCAGGTGTACAAAAATCAAGTGAGAAGCTAGCTCAACGTTGTCTTCGAATCTCTCCACCAAAGTTTGATGGTTTGGTAACACCAAAGTTTGATGGTTTGGTAACTGCTCTTAATACTCAAATGAGACCTCAACCACTAACGTTTGAAGAATTCAGTGCCTTACTCATGGAGGAGAAGCTTTGGCTCAAGGCAAGGAGTGTAAGCAACAAAGGAGATGCTTCATTCACATCAAATGCCGAAGGAGGCAAAGTCGGCTCCTCAAAAGATGAAGACAAAAAGAAGAATGAAAAAAAAAGTTCCGGGGAGAGTGTTTCCACTACAAAAAGAAAGGCCACAGAATCCAAGACTGCCGCATCAAGAAGGCAGAAGAGAAGAATGGCTCTTCAAAAGGTGACAAAGGTAAAGAGTCTTCCAATATTGCAAAAACAGAGCTTGAGTTATTTGTTACAATAGAGGAGGTATGCTCCTCGATTGAAGATTCAGGAACAGACGACAAATGGGTGTTAGAAAGAGGTGCCTCTCGTCACATGACGAGCATAAAAGACCTTTACAATTCCTTACAACCTCTAAAGGAACCCATCACAGTATAGATAGGCAACAATGCAAGATGTCTTGCAAAGGGTGAAGCTATAGTTTCTTTCATTAACTCTAATGGGATGTCAGAAAGCTTTCAAATGTGTTATATGTTCCACAAATCAAACAAAATCCACTTTCAGTAGCTTCTATAACTAACCAAGGTCATCAAGAATCTTTCAATAGGACAGGAGCTAAGATTATGGAATGCAACAACAACATTGTTGGGACTAGCATAAGGAGGAACAACCTAGAGGAACAACCTATATGAGTTGTATGCTCTTATAGCCCTACAAGTTTTGGCACAAGTAAGCTATGGCATGAGAGATTTGGCCACATCGGATACGCTGTACTAAAGGAGATGCACCACAAGGGTATGGTTGCACACCTACCATTGATTGCAGAAATGAAGGAACCATGTGAAGCTTGTATGATGGGCAAGCAACGAAGGAAGGGGTTTCCACAAGAAAGGAACAACAGAGCAAGCTATCCTTTGGATCTTCATACTTCATGTTCCTTGTCAACGACTATAGAAGGAAGATGTGGGATGTAGTTCCTTGGTGATAAGCCTCAAGCTTTTGCTAAGTTTAAAGAATGGCTTCAGCTTGTTGAAGCTAAAACAAGGAAGAAGATGAAAAATTCAGGACAAATGGAAGTGGTGAGTTCACGTCAACAGAGTTTGATGATTTCTACAAGAGTAAAGAAATCAAGCATCAACTCACAGTGGCACATAGCCCTCAACAGAACGGTGTTATAGAACATTGGGATCGAACCATCATGGAGATGGCAAGGTGCATGTTCAAGGGAAAGAGTTTTCCTAATCAATTTTGGGCAGAGGCTGTCAACACTTCAGTCTACGTCTTGAATCGAAGCCACACTATTAGCTCCATGAATTGGTAATTTTTGGCGAGCTAATGGACGTTATTTCACAGCATATGTGTTTGATTTAGGTGCTGCGGGTTTGATTGGATCCATACAAAAGGACATAATATTGTAGCTATGTATGTTCACAATGCCAATGCACGCCTCACTCTGCTTCATTCTCATGGAAATGCTGCTGATTTGGGCGAGAGGTATGAGCTTTTTGTGGAACTCAGTGCCCATTTGCATGTCAACTTAATGGGGTATGACTATGCTGGGTATGGCCAATCAACTGGCAAGCCTAGCGAGTACAACACATATGCTGATATAGAAGCTGCTTATGAATGCCTTGAGCGAGACTATGGTGCTAAACAGGAAAATGTTGTTTTATATGGCCAATCTGAGGGTAGTGGCCCCAGATTGGATTTGGCAACACGTCTACTACAGCTGGGGGCTATTGTGCTGCATAGTCCTATCTTATCAGGGCCAAGGGTTATGTATCCCATGAAGAGAACATATTGGTTTGATATATACAAGAATATTGGCAAGATTGGACATGTATCTTGTACTGTACTCATTATGCATGGCACAAATGATGATGTGGTTGATTGCTCGCAGGATAAACAGCATTGGGGAGCTATCAAAGGAGAAGTATGAACCCCTTTGGGTAAAAGGGGGTGGGCATTGCAATTTAGAACTGTACCCAGAGTACATTCGTCATCTTAGGAAGTTCAATTCCTCTTTGGAGAAGTCACCCTTCAATAGAAATGGATCTCGAAGAAGCATAGATTGCTCTGAGCATTCAAGAAGAAGTGTGGACCGTCTTGAACAAGCCCGTAAAAGTGTGGATTGTCACGAACATTCCAGAAAGAGTGTTGATCGGTTTGAGCAAGGTAGAGAAAGCACCGATCAAAAGTAGCAGGCCAAATTTCAAGCTCATTATTGTAGCCTCATACTACCGGCCACTTCTTTCCATTGGCAAGATAGGGCCTCGTTTCTTGGAGTTCTAACAGGGTTTGGTTGCCTTGACATGTAGACCTGTTCTTGGTCAAAGGTGAATGCAATCTTGTTTGTTTCACTTTTTGATATCATGTGAATTATGGAGATTTTTTTGGGTGCGCTTAATTCTTTGGAAGAACTCGGTACACAGCAGTAAGAGTGGTATTGATGTTTTGAGGGGGGGGGGGGGGGAGTCACCGCCCCTGCGATGTCAGAGGAAGGTCAAGGGGGGAATGCCCCTTGAATACGCATGCTTCGGGCAGGAGCGCTTCGAGGAGGATGGTATGTTTTGGGGCCTCGGCATCTTGTCTGCTGGCTCTGGTAAGCTGAGGGAACGGGGGGTGTGGAGGCAGAACTGAGTCATTGGTCTGGAAGCACCATAAGGGGTGGCAAAGTGGATCGAGGGGGCAGCTGCTGAAGCACAAAAGATCGTGCTGCTGGAAAAGCTCCGGAGAACTTCCAAGGGGGGGAAATAAAGCTGTACTTGGGCAGCATACGGAGGGTCTGCACCGGGAGTTTTGGGGGCATGTCATTGTGGGGGGGGGGGGGGGAGCCAGAAGAAGAGAAGTGTGGAGAATGAGTTCTCCTATGCGCAACGGAAGTGTGTAGTGAACCACCCTTGTATGTCCAGCACTTGGACAAACAGCTTCACCTTAGATAGCTCTTAATACAAAACTCAAATGGACTTGAGCCTTTAGTCAATCAAAAAAGACAAAAAGCTTTCTAATAAGCTATAAATAACTTAATTTGGACAAGTTTTGATTAGGAAACACAACTGACAAAGATGAACTACCTGTCCACACAGGTATGCTCAAGAACTGAGCTTCACTCTCGGACTGATAACTCTCTGAATATATATCCTTTGAGAAAGATATTTGGTACAGAGAAAGTAGACACAAATAGCTTTCCAACAAGCTAAAAAACAAGTAATTTGGATGAGTTTTGGTCAGGCAACTCAACTGACCAAGATAGACCACCTGCATACATAAGTACACTATAAAACTGGACTTTACTCTCTGACAGATATCTCACAGAATATAAATCTTCTGAATAAGATATTTGGGATACTGAAAGTAGATGCCAAGAGCTTTCCAACAAGACAAAAATCACGCAATTTGGATATGTTTTGGTCGGGAAACCTAACCAACCAATATAGACTACCTGTTTACACAGGTATACTGAAAAACTGGACTTCACTCTTTCACTGATATCTTACAAACTACATAAGCTTTCAAAGAGATATTTGGTATGCCGAAAGTGCACAAGATAAGCTTTCCAATCAATGCTTAAACACAAGAAATGGTTACATATGCATTGAGATATGAGCTCCACAACAGAGTTGTGTGCAAAGTGACGTGCAGCTGGAAGGAGTCTAAGGGAAGACAAAAATGACAAAATGGCTAGATCCGACTACTGGGAGCTCTTTCCTCTTTCTCTCCTTGTTTTGAATGTGCTCCCACTTCACTTTTATAACCAATATAGACTACCTGTCTACACAAGTATACTGAAAAACTGGACTTCACTCTTTCACTGATATCTTACAAACTACATAAGCTTTCAAAGAGATATTTGGTATGCCGAAAGTGCACAAGATAAGCTTTCCAATCAATGCTTAAACACAAGAAATGGTTACATATGCATTGAGATATGAGCTCCACAACAGAGTTGTGTGCAAAGTGACGTGCAGCTGGAAGGAGTCTAAGGGAAGACAAAAATGACAAAATGGCTAGATCCGACTACTAGGAGCTCTTTCCTCTTTCTCTCCTTGTTTTGAATGTGCTCCCACTTCACTTTTATAACCAATGAGCATGTGAAGAAGTTTGTGCCTTCTTCTTCACTCACCACTTTCTCCACTACATGCTACTAACTACAAGGCAAGATATTGTATCTCTTACTCATCATGAATTTTGACTAAACTTTTTATTTTATTAATTTTTCCTTTTTTCCTCTACTTTTTCTTTATCTTTATATTTGGTAAATTTATCCAAGCATGGCTCATATGAAAATGAGCTTGCACATTTATCTTCAACACTCCCCCTCAAGCTCATTTGGGAGTTATTTTCATCCATGTCCTGGAAATTTATCACATCCTTGAAACCTTTGAGTTTAGAGGCATCCAAGAACTTTGTAAACATATATGCAACCTGCTCTTTGGTTTTAATGAACTTTATCTCCACATCTTTCCTCAATACCTTCTCCCTTACATAATGGTAGTGGACCTCTATGTGCTTGCTCCTTGCATGAAACCTAGGATTGCTTGCCAAGTAAATACTTGACATGTTATCACCATATATAGGGATGGTTCCAACTTGCACTCCAAGATCAGCCAAAAGCTTTTTAATCCACATTGCTTCACATGTGGCAGATCCTAATCCTCTATATTCATCCTCCATGGATGAAAGTGCAACAATAGGTTGTTTCTTTGAGCTTCATGTGATAGGTTTGCTTCCTATCAGAAACACATAACTTGAGGTTGATCTTCTATCTTCCTTTGAACCTGCCCAATCAGCATCGCTAAAGCCTTTAACCTGAAGTTCTTCATCAAACTTGTAAAACAAAGCATGATTAACTGTATGCTTTATGTATCTAAACACTCTCTTGGCTGAATTTAAGTGTTCACTTGTCGGGGCCGTCATAAACTAAGAAAGTACACCAACAACATAAGATAAATCAGATCTTGTAATATTTGCATAGATTAATGATCCTACATTGCTTTTGTATGTCGTTACATCTTCCAATGGTTCTCCATCATTTGAACAAAGCTTTGTATTTGTGTCCATGGGTTGAGTGAGTGGTTTGCATCCACTCATTCAAAATCTGAAAAGAACATCCAACAAGTACTTCCTTTGCATCAAGTAGATGCAACTCTTCCATAAATAACTTCAATTCCTAAAAAATATTTCAACGCTCCAAGATCTGAAATTTTAAACTCCTTACCAAGCTTCTTTTTGATATCTTTAATCCCTGTAACATCATTTCATGTTATGATGAGGTCATCGACGTATATGCAAATATATACCTCTCTATTTTCTTTCTTCGTCATGTACAAGAAGGATGTGCACTACTTGGGTTGTATCCACACTTAGTTAGATACTCTACCAATCTCTGATTCCATGCTCTTGGTGCTTGCTTCAAGCCATAAAGTGCCTTCTTTAACCTGCAAACAAAATCTGGATGGTTTTCATCTTCAAATCCAACCGGTTGACTCATGTATACCTCTTCTTGTAGTTCTCCATTAAGAAAAGCATTTTTGATGTCGAGTTGATATAATGGCCATCTCCTTGAAGCACCAATTGCGATTAATGTTCTGATAGTTCCCATCTTTTGCAACAGGGCTGAAAACTTCATCATAATCTATGCCTTGTGTTTGTTTAAATCCTTTGGCAACTAATCTAGATTTATATCTAGCTAGTGAACCATCAGCATTCCTCTTTACTTTAAAGACCCATTTGTTTGGAACAATCTTCATACCTTCTTTCTTTGGCACTAGCTCCCATGTGTGATTATTTTTGAGAGCTTTGATCTCCTCTTTCATAGATTGCTTCCATTCCTTTTGTGTGCAAGCTTCTTCATATGTCTCAGGCTCTTTGTCTTTGATAACATGCAACATGTATGCAAAATGTGTCTCCATAAAACTATCATAACTCAACCTTTGAGTTGGATACCTTCTCCTTGAAGATTTTCTTTCATGGCCTTTAGAAAGTTGCTTCTTTAACCTATTTAGCTTTACCATCAGAGTGATTACCTCTTCATATTCTTCTTCACTTGCATCTACCTCACTGTTTAGAGTAGCACTTGCCTCTTTTGCTCTACTATGAGCTGAATTTAGAGACAAAGAATGACTCCCCCTCCATGTTGAACATTCTTCATTTGATGTAGATGCCTCTGGACCTGAAACCTTTGTGCTTGATTGTTGAACTTCTCTTTGATTTGTTCTTGCATAATCATCACAATCTTCTTCAAGAATCTTTTCCTTTCCTTTATCTTCATACCATGGTCTTAGTTCATCAAAGACCACATCTCGCGAGACTCTTAATTCCTTTGTTCTAGGGTTATAACACTTGTATCCTTTTTGCTCCGTCGAGTAGCCGATGAAAATGCATTTTTCTGACCTTGGTTCCATCTTTGTTCTAACTTCTCCAAATCCATGGCATGGAACACCTACCCATAACTAACATGTTCTGGACCTATATCATGACCTGCCCATGACCTACATTTTCTAGACCCATCATTGAAGTTGTCCAAATATGTATGATCACCTTGTTTTTTTTTCCATGACCTACATGTCCAAATATGTATTTGGACATGACCTACATGTCCAAATATGTATGATCACCTTGTTTTTTTTTCCATAACAGCCTCAGAAAGTCTACAAGTAGCATTTACCCAACTTGAGGGAGCCCCCAAACTAGCCCAACACTGAACATTGGAGAAATAACTCAAGTTGGTCGACTAGGTGCACTTGCCCAAGTTACTTCACTACATGGACTCCCAAATCGGTTCATTGGCTGCAGTTTTCCAAGTTAGTCCACTTGACCTGGTCATCAAAGATGTCATGGGAGAAGATACAGCCAAAGTTTGTGTATCAGAGACTTAAATCATGTAGATGGACGTGAGGTGATTTTGCAGGCAATCTTGAGTGTAGTCATATTTGGCATCAGGACCTAGGATGCCTGGGTTGATTTTATTGATTTTGGTCCCTTGTGATCTGAAGTACTAGCATAAGACATGCACCAGACTCTATTGTATAGTAACCTATCAAGGGCTTGAACCATAAGAAAAATAGATGGACAGGAGTGAAACTTAGTTCCAAGAATGCACCTTGCACACAGCATGCAAAGGTCCCACTAGGCATGCCAAACTAAAGTTGCCTGTACCGGGTGGCTAGTTTGGGGACAGGCTCTACTCGAATAAGTATACTTCGTAACATGTTCTGTGGTTTTGAAGGCAAATAACAAACCAAAAAAGAATACAGGAGTAGAAACCAGCCTGTAATGAAAACAATAATCTTGAGAAAATAAGCAAGACAGGAATTTCAACAGTGCACAATTGGTGACCAAGAAAGAGAAGCCATTCAAGAGGTAATTGTGTCATAACCATGGCACTGTAGACATTACCCAAAACTTCAGCAGGACCAGCACTGCAATATATTACAGAGACTCTCATGCTATTTATACAATGTACCACATGACTGGCAAATAAACAAGATGCCAACAATAAATGTAGTACAGGATTGGCAGACAAACAGGATGCCAACATTAATACATAGCTGAACTTGACCAAAGAGCTCAAGGACTACGTGAGAGGAATACAAAGACTACTGTACCTCTCAGCTGGATAGTATAGAAAAAAGGCTCAGTAAGCATAGACTGCTGCTCCACTTGCCCCCTCTTCAAACCATACATGCTCTTAGTCAATCATCAGAATTCTTCCACTAGGAGGACTACACCCCTCTCCACAAGGTTGCACAAGGTGACAGCCACACACAGTCTGCTGGATACTTAGAACACTTCTTCTAATTTCTACAGAACCTCCTGGTAGGACATGCAACTACAGACAGCTGCCATCAGAGGGTCTGTCACAATCAGCTCACAAGAATGGCCTTCAGAACATTGATGCATGCATAGCAAGATGAGGTTGAAGTGCTTATATAGGCAATGGGAGACCACTGGACAGTTGTGTACATATAGGAGCTGGAAGACCACTGCATGGATGAGAATGCTTCTGCCCCTGCTGTCGACCTACACACCACAAAGGGAAGTGGAAGGGGCAGGGACCCCCAAGGAAACTGCCCAGCAGTGGCACATAACTGCCCACAGCCAGGCAACTGTCCAATTGGGGTCACCTGTACACCCCTGCCAACCTTCAACTTCTTTTGGACATTTGCCCCTTTCCCCCTTGCCTTGTACGCCCTGCGGAAGTAATCCTTCTTCGGGCTGATACATTGACCACCTTAGGTATGTGAGCCTTAGGCTTCTAAGGTCTAATGGCAACCCACCTTCATGAGCTGAGGGCGAGCACCAACATCAGCCATAAGACCAAATGGATAACCAGCATGTTATGCGAGGGACGACCAACCACGAAGTAATGATGGGCAACTGATGCTTAGGCTGCTTGGTGCTAGGGCAACCACCTTTACCATGGAGGAGGGCGATCAACCTCATATGAACAAGGGAGACCAACGTCCTGTGAGAGAGAGGAAGGGCAATTAACTCCTCGTGCCAGGGAAAAGGGCGACCAACCTTTATGGATGCAAGATGACCAGGGCAATCAACTTTGAGCACTTGACTTGGGGCCAACTCTTCAGTGCATGCGCAACCAAGTTCTATTTTTCTCGGCAACATAGACGACCACCCTTAGTCCAGTATGGGCGCCCAATCATCTAGACAATCACTTTTCTATAGATAATTGGGGCAGCATAGGTGACTAACTCCAAAGTGCCAATATCTTGGGCGAGTAGCCATGCCTCTGCCATGCAACCAACTCCATATTGAAGGGAGACCACCCTTATGCACTTGAGGGGATAGGAGAAAAGATGTTTAGCTGCCTTTCCTTGCTTTTTCTCTCATTCTTTGTTTCTGTTTCTATGTATATATGTTCATGTCTATACATGTTTGATTATATGTGTATATATGTATCATAAAATGGGAAAAAACAGGCATGGAGTAATATACTGCAATCAGATGAAATTCTCTTGAGATTATTCCTCGATTCCTGTGAATGGATAAAGACTTCTGAAATCAGATCACATGTTCTGTAAATAAGTATCAGTAAACATGGCTGGATAAATGCCTCCCAGATTAAGTAAAGCAGCAATCTTTTGACTTTTTTCTTGGGGATACAAGGGGAAGGGGGAAAGGCTAACAAAAATAGATCATGTAATGGATAACATTTAGGAGTCACATTACAATAATAGTTATCAATATAAAACATTTAATTGGTGATATATGTTTCCACTCCTCTGCCTCATTTCTCCAGTTTATTTTACTAAATATTCCTTGCACTTGGACCTTCTCCTTACAATCGGTCAGATGGCATTTCAGCTCGCAAGAGAAACGTTGGTTCTAAACTTGAAAATTGAGTTGTTCCTGCATGAAAATATCAAAACTTGAAAGTGTTCACATGTGCTTACAGCTCTTTAAGGCTTTTAAGGTTGGCCAGCTCCAATGGTATTGGACCTGTAAACAGATTAGTTCCAGCTTTGCTGCAAACAAAAAGCATCCAGATCATAAGAGACATTATAAGAAAATAGTTCTAGATGTTCTTGAGCAATATTTACAATACATTTTAATTCACATGACTCATCTGTCATAGGTCCCTCTATTGTACAGAATGTTGCATGCTTCACATTTTCTAGGAGGAAAAATAAAAAAGCTTTCAAATAAATTAAAAAAAAGTGTACAAAGTAGCTGGGAGAGTTACGTAGCCCAGAATTACTATGAGATAACTAGATAATTCGAAAACTCGCAGAAAAATCTATGATGACTTCTTTCAGAAAAAAAAAAACTGTTTCGTTAACACCTTTTCCTTTTCTATCTTCAAATATCGAGTATATTTGTTTTGATTTAAAGGTTTCTCATAAAATACATATTAATGTTTTACTACAAAGTAAGGATGCACAAATTAGCGATAAATTAGGGATTTCATTAACATTTCCTTTTTGTAAGCATGCCCATGAAGAACCTTGGATGGAAAGACAAAATGCTTATAACAAAAGCCACAGTTAAGTTTCTTGTGTCGAAAAATTATTAGGTTATTGAATTCATGTATGGAATGGTATTCCTAGTATAGATAGATGGTTTAACCTAAAATTGATTTCATATCACTTCAAAGGAAGCATATATCTGTAGTACTACTAAAAAGACTTTATTCTGACCATGCATTAGACTTGAGGGCGATTGTTGCAAAGTCAAAGGGATGAAAGTATGTATTTTTCAATGTTTAATATCTTAATGTCTGTAGGGTTGTCTGTAGGGTTGAGAAAACACTAAGGAATGCAATATATGTCATCACAAGTATTTGGGATAGTACGTCCCAATGACTTACAAAGGACATATAAGGAGATCAAGTTACCTGATTGGAGCTCAGGATATTGTGGATGATTTGGGAATTGAAAATGAGGCTACCAGGTGGTGTAAAAGCCACAAAACTCAATAATAATGTAAGAGTAGCAGAGTTGGAAACAGACTAGCTGAGAATATTGGTATTTGCGCATGAAGCAACTAAAGCATTTGGTAAAAAAAGAAAAAAAACATGGTTTAAAAGTATCAATGTCATCTAAAAATCTGAGATGTGCTGCAACCTATAGCTAGCACCCCCTGTTAAAAGGTAACAGCATCAAAATCTAATGGAACAGGTGTAGGGGAGCTCAAATGACAAACAAGTAAACACTGATATCAAAAGACTCGAAAACCCATGGTGTTAGCCAAGGTAGAACCAAGAAAATAGCTCAGAGAATTACGCACAAAGAGAACATGTGTTATATGATCTGCCAGCAGTTAATATTATTGGCAGCATTTCATTGCCTGGCCAATGTATCTATGAGACCTTTATATCAAATTTCTATGAATTCTATAAGCTCAGAGTATCATTCAAAATGCTTTTCTTCACAAGCTTATTAATTTTCAGTGTTTAAAAAGCAATTGAAAATGGCTAAAGTAATATGGAGACTGAGTGGCAATTACTCAGCCGATCACAATTTTGAAATTATTTCAGTGAAAGCCATGACAAGGGGAAAAATCAAGCCAAGAAAAAACAAAAAAACACGAAAAAAAATTCCGATTTGACTCAGCTGAGGGACATGACATGCTTCTACAGGCTCCAATCAAGCTTCATGTCTTCTTAGTAACCTCTGACCGATGCATAGCAACCCAAAGACTCTCTTTCTCAGTCGTTCGAAAATTTGCATGTGCTCCTTGAAGTCAGCAAGTTAATATTCAATCACTTTTTGAGCCCCCAGTACCTTTGAGGTACCCATCACCTCCAACAACAGTGAGTCCACCATACAGCAACCACCATTTAAAATCATCGATCTACCTGCTCCCTTGAGATTCTCTCCTAGGAGGCACAAGGTAGAGAATTCAAGTCTACGAAAACAAAGAGACTCCTTAAAATTGAAATTTAATGTTTAAAAGTCACTTCCTTCTTCTTCAGACACAGAGGAAGTTCCATAAACCCAAGAGGAAGATGGAGAACAGAACAGGAGGCCTAAAAAAGAGCTTGCATGTGATTAGTGCATCTATCAGCTCCTTATGTCTCATTTCATTACCTCTTATTTCGTCTAGTGTCATAGACTTTGATATTCTGTACAATGTTCTAGTATTTCATCATGTACTAGTGTCATAGTATTTCATTATGTACTGCCAAGAAACTCTTTTGCAGAAACATATTTCATTTTGTACTTCATTGGCACATCTCCATTTCCTTCTTTTGATGTAAATTTCGTTCTCTTGTTGTAACAACCGAGTCATCTATTTTCTTTATCTCTCCGAGACGGAGAGACTCTAGTGGCGGCAACCTATAGAACAATAAATTTTATGAAGAACAGTGCAAAAGGTAGAAAATACCCCAATTGGGCGCCAAGGAGCCCAAATGCTAGAGTTGGGGGGCGAGATGCCCAAATGCTGGAGTTGGGCGCTGAGATTGCCCAGATTCATCAAGAGACAAGCCTTGGCAAGACGACGGGGCAGAACTGACAAGGTGGCCAAGTGGACCCCGGCCACTCATCGCTACAAGACAAAGTCTGGTACTAGCGGAAGTGTTGACAATTGAAACTGCCTAGTGCATTAACTTCCATTACCCTTATGTAACAGACCTCTCATCTTGTAACCTATCCCTCACCTATAAAAGCATGGAGTCTCAAGAGAAGAAGATACACACAGGAGACTATCCAATTCAGAGCTTCCTATAGCTCATAGAGATCTATAAAGAGTGAGTCCAAGCCTAGAGCTCGTAGAGACACCAAGAAGCCTATCTTGATTATTTTGCTAGTGTGAGGATAACTGGAGATTGAGTTTTCATTGTCATAAATTATGCCTGCATGACAAGGGATATGAATAGTTGATGGGTTGCACTGTCTTGTCTTATATTTGGTTGCTGTCTTGTGTTAAATTTGGTTGTGTGTTATATCTGCTAATCTGATTCTCACTCGTTCTGTCTCTTATTTTTGTGTCTACCTTCTAAGTATAGATTGAAGTGATGATAAGGATTCTGGTTGGTAAGTGTATATTATTGTAATGTGCTCCAGGAGTAGTGCACTTTGCATTCCCTTCACCCACACACTTCACCATCTACACGTTGCTTAACCTTCCAGACCCGAGCAATCCGCAAAGTGCTCACCTCATGCAAGAAAGAACTAATCTGTTGAAGCCCCTCGGAGAAGGATTGGGTCTAGAAGCTAACATACCACTGGAGTTCTCGGCAATCTGGTATGCTAGGCTCTCATCAAGCTGAAAATGCTCCGGAATTACAAGGGAACCCTAAGTAGCACCATTCCTAAACGAAACAAGCACGTGGGCCTGATCCGACATGCATGACCCCGCCACAATACCAAACATATCTCCACAATTAGCCAAGGAATCACGAAGATATATCTGACCGATCAGAGAGAGATTCATCCCGCCAATGCGTCTGTCCGAGCGCAAATACTCTCTCTCTCTCTCTTTACGCCAAAATGCTATGCCTTGGCTTTGAGTCAAGACAAGCACATAATTCGGTTCAAAGGGGCCACCAAATCTAATATCGACCTTTCACTTTTACTCACATGTCCCCCATGTATTAGGTGGCCACTATCTGCAGAGTCAGAGCCACGTCTCCCCAGCCTTTTCCAGCCTTATATATCTTTGTGTTGCGATATACTTTTTATTTCATTTCATCCTCCACACAGGGTTACTACACTTGTACATGGTTTTTGTCTCATAGGCCAAGTTTGGCCTCCAGAAGACATTAATATGACTTTCTTTCTTTCTCTCTCTCTCTCTCTCTCTCTCTCTCTCTCTCTCTCTCTCTCTCTCTCTCTCTCTCTCTCTCTCTCTCTCTCTCTCTCTCTCTCTCTCTCTCTCTCTCTCTCTCTCTCTTTGGATTCGACTCCAGCTCTCGCAGGAGAGGATCATCTTCATAGCATTATGCTACTTTGCTCCTTCTAGCTCGCGTTTCGCTATCATAGATCGAGAGGAGGACTCACCATACACTTGCTTGTCAGAAGAGATTACAGAGTACTCTGCATTAGGGGAAGTCTTCCTTATGGGAGACTTCAATGCCAGGACAGGCAATGATCAGTGTGAGATATTTGACCCAGAAGACCCGGAGATACTACATACCATAGAGGATGAGTCTACAGCTCGAGCTTCAGCTGACGCTACACACACTCACTATGGCACTCACCTACTCAGACTAGGCTCTCGACATAATCTCGTTATCTATAACGGGATGACTCAGTGGCCTACCTCAGGAGGATTGACATGCATACCACACTCAGTCACAGATGGCGGGGGAAGTACAGTAGATTACGTCATGGGGTCCAGAGAGGGCATCCACCTACTTACCTCATTCACCATCCCACCCATACCCATTGGGGCTGATCACACATACCTCGCACTCTCCCTGAAGGGAGACACCCCTACACGCATACCCGCAGCACCCATCCCACACACCACCATCCACTTCACACACGAGCTAGCTCACATATATGCGGCTCGAGTCGAGCAGGGTCTTCTCTTACTTCATCCTGACACTCCACTATCCCTACTCACCTCTCAGATAGCATCAGTTCTTCAGACATCAGCCATCAGCTCCTTCCCACACACCATCCATTCTCGTCACACACCTCCTCCCGGGACTATGCCACAACATCGTTGGTATGATGAGGATTGCAGAGATCTTTACCGCCGACTACGAGCTCAGCGAGCATTGGGAGAGATCACAGAGAGAGAGGCCAAGGGACAGATGAAGACTCTCACACGTCGAAAGAGGCGAGCCTTTGAGGAGGCACAGGAGCTTGAGCTATACCATCTCTTTATGAGTATGGACAGTGCTGCAGCATGGCGCAGCCTACGAGAGCCACGCCCGACCACACCTATTGGAGACCCACACACATGGCATGATTATGCTCAGAGGTTATATGAGGTACCTAGGCAGCCTCCCATTCCCCAGCCACTTGAGCCTCGCCCTACTAGTTCTTCTCTCTTCACAGCAAAGATGGTTGAGAGGGCCATACGACGACTTCGACATGGACGTTCGACAGACCACGCAGGATTGCAGAGCGAGCATCTCATATATGCAGCCTCCACTATAGCCCCGTTGATTGCACATGTCTTCAACCGGGCTATAGGAGAGGGCTTCCCAGAGGAGTGGACTAGGCACACCATTGTGCCTATCCACAAATCTGGCGACACCCTGGATCCAGGGAACTACAGGACCATCATGATTGGCCACACCATGGCCAAACTATACGGTGCCATACTTGAGGCAGAGCTCAGTTCATATGCAGAGACTGAGGGGCTACGAGCACGAGGCCAAGCAGGTTTTCGACGAGCTTTCTCTACTATTGATCACATCTTCATTCTGCGCTGCCTCATTGATGGGGCAAGGGTGCGGAAGAAGAGGCTATATTGCTGCTTTGTGGACTTCCGCAAAGCTTTTGATACAGTGCCGCGAGAGAGGCTCTTCCAACGCCTCCAGAGCTTGGGAGTACCATCAAGGATGATTTGGGCCATCTATGCACTCTATGAGCAGGTGACTGGGAGGGTACGGTGTCCAGGAGGTATGTCTGAGGCCATTGCTAGCACCATCGGTGTTAAGCAAGGCTGCCCACTCTCTCCCACTCTATTTGGTCTCTACATTGACGAGATTGAGGACTACATTCTCCGAGCTGGAGGAGAGGGTGCAGACCTCGCAGGTACACATGTCCACATTTTATTATATGCCGATGACATTGTCTTGATTTCAGAGTCACCCGAGGGATTACAGCGCCACCTTGAGGCCCTGGATGAGTTTTGTACACAGAGGGGCTTGACAGTAAACCTTGGCAAGACCAAGGTCATGATCTTCCACACCTCCCCCATGGTGAGGAATGGAGCAGGATTCAGAGCTGGTGGTGGACAGATTGAGGTGGTCACTTCCTATGTCTATCTCGGAGTCACATTCACGAGCTTGCCTGGCCCCTTCAGCATGAGACAGGCAGCCACCGATAGACTCACACGCGGATATCCAGCTTTAGCCATGTTAGAGCGGAGATGTCACCAAGCACACTTCCAGGAGCCCCGCACGAAGGGCTGGCTATTTGACACACTGGTCAGACCAGCTATGATGTATGCTGCGACGGTTTGGGCCCCAGGTCTCACAGTCACCCAGTGGAGTGCGATCGAGAGGCCACAGGTACGTATGATCTCGCGATTATTTCGTGGGAAACAGTCGGTGCCACATGACATCATCAGGGCAGAGCTAGCTGCACCACCCATGGCAGTAGAGGCACTATTCCAGACTATCTGCTTTATTCAGAGGATTAGGGACCTCCCTACAGATAGACTCACACACAGAGCTCTTGAGGCATCTATACAGATATCAGAGTTAGGATATGAGAGAGCTTGGTACACTCAGGTTAGAGTCTGGTTTGATAGTCATGGACTTGATATGGACAGATTGCCGCCTTTTCAGTATGACCCAGACTCACCTCACATCCATCTCTCTCGTCGTGAGAGGAATGTTGTGCTCAGACAGGATCTCTGGCAGCTCTACATTAGTCAGACATGGCACACACCACACATGGGATCGAGACTATCGCACTATCGAGACCAGTTCCTAGACATACTAGCTGACGGTTTCATCCAGCGACCACGCTACATGGATACTCACATGCCTCATAGCTTGAGGGTAGCGATTGGCCAGCTGAGAGTCTCATCACACCGACTCGAGATTGAGACGGGCAGAGCCGCAGACATTCCCAGAGAGGAGCGGATATGCAGAGTATGCAGAGTAGAGATGGAGGATGAGGAGCACTTTGTATGCAGATGTAGCGCATATGATGGCATCAGAGGCAGATACGAGACTCTGTTTGCAGGGCAGCCCACCCTCCGAGAGATCATGGGCTCTAGAGACCAGCGACAGCTCGGGCGACTCTTACTAGAGATACAGAGTCACAGAGATTCCCTACTCCAGCCTACTGTAGCACTCCATACAGGAGGGAGACAGAGTCAGCTCACTGACTTCTTTATTCCACGACGTGCTGCAGCCCTCCCCCCCTCAGCCCACATACCGAGCGGGGTGACTCTTCAGCAGGCTCAGATATCTCGAGCTAGGAGACGACCCCGTGATATAGGATATCGGGCCCCGAGACTTCACCGACACCAGATTGCGGAGATCCAGGCTTGTGACCATCGCGCCATGGAGGAGAGACGATCCCAGATGATGGCCGATCCCGTTGCAGCCATCAGGGTGGCCCTGACTCCACCTCCACCTATGTATCACATATTACATCCCACCCCCTAGCACAGGATGGAGCTAGTTAGTCGTCTTAGATGCATTCTCATGGTTGTTGTACTACCCTTTTGCATATAGACTATCATAGATATCGCACTCCATACACCCCCCACCACTTTCATGGGTATCCCCACATGCACACTACGGAGATCTATATCAGCTTAACCAGTTTCTTTTCAGCACTTTTATCTTTTCTGATTGACAGAAGATACACCCATGTACATCGATTTGTCTCATAGGCCGAGTTCGGCCTCCTAATAGACGTAAAAACACTTTCTTTCTTTTCTTTCTTTCTCTCTCTCTCTCTCTCCCGTGACCGCATCACACGTGGGTACGCAGCACTAGCTTTGATGGAGAGACAGTGCCACCAGGCATATTTTCAGGAGCCCCGCACAAAGGGGTGGCTCTTTGACACTTTGGTTACGCCAGCGCTCATGTATGGGGCAGCCATATGGGGGCCGGGATTAGCTACATCAGTATGGACAGCATTAGAGAGGCCACAGATCCTCATGATTGCCAGACTTATCCGCAGCAAGCCTTCGGTACCACGTGATATCATTAGAGCAGAGCTCGCTGCACCACCGATGCTAGTTGAGGCACTATTCCAGACAGTAAGCCTATTACACAGACTTCGGAGCATGGATACAGAGCGCATTGCTTATCGCGCTTTCCAAGCATCACGTGATATGGCATTAGCTGGGGACACCTCCTCATGGTATGCCCAGACACGAGACTGGCTGGCCCACCATGGCTTTGACATAGACAGGCTACCACCACTACAGTACGACTCACATGCACCCACCTACTCGCTCTCTCATCAAGAGAGGAATAGGGTCATTCGTCAGGAGATATGGCATACATACATACAGAGGACATGGGTGAGCCCTAGGGATACATTGCCACCGAAAATGCTCTATTACCGCGAGCATTTTCTACATATATCAGCCGCAGGCTTTATCGAGATCCCGAGATACATGCAGACATACCTTCCCCACCACCTCCGAGTCGTCATTCGGTAGCTCCGGGTTTCATCACATCAGCTCGAGATTGAGAGGGGTCGGTCCAGGGGAGTCCCCCGTGACGAGAGGTGGTGCCCAGTATGCCAGACAGAGGTAGAGAGTGAGGAGCATTTTGTTATCAGATGTCCAGCATACTTAGACCTACGAGCACAGTTCCAGATCGAGGAGTCATTCCAGCTGTGCATGACTATGGGAGACCAGAGACGCTTGGGATGCTTTCTCACAGCAGCATACGAGAGGCGAGAGCGGTCACTACAGCCCATACATCAGCCACGGGTGAGTACCCAGCAGACCATTACGCAGTTCTTTCAGCGAGTTGAGATACATCAGAGATGTCCATCTATAGGGCTCACGCTACACCAGGCAGCAGCACAGAGAGCACGGCGCCGACCACGCATGGGCGGATATCGTCGACCACGACTATATCAGGAGGATATCTCACGCATCAGGATTGCCTACGACCACATGATGGAGCATAGGCGTACCACCACCCCCTGGGTTGTCTTCCTTCAAGAGGCACTCAGACCACCACCAGTAGCTAGGACGTTTTACTCACATTTTGGATCCCCCCATGTATTAGGTGGCCACTATCTGCAGAGTCAGAGCCACGTCTCCCCAGCCTCTTCCAGCCCTATATAGCTTTGCGTAGCGATATACTTTTTATTTCATTTTATCTTCTACACAGGGTTACTACACTTGTACATGGTTTTTGTCTCATAGGCCAAGTTTGGCCTCCAAAAGACGTTAATATGACTTTCTTTCTTTCTCTCTCTCTCTCTCTCTCTCTCTCTCTCTCTCTCTCTCTCTCTCTCTCTCTCTCTCTCTCTCTCTCTCTCTCTCTCTCTCTCTCTCTCTCTCTCTCTCTCTCTCTCTCTCTCTCTCTCTCTCTCTCTCTCTCTTTGTGTGTCTCTCTAGCAAAACCCTCAATGTGCCAAACATCATGAAGCCTCAACGTCATACATAACCTCTCCCATGTAGCAAGCTCAGTCCCATGGATCATGATCTGGCTACCACCCTCTCTGTCCTTAGGTGACTCAATCATGTTGAAGTCACAAGCAACACACCATGCATCTACACTAGGTACTGCATCAATAATGTAAGATCAAAATGTAGCACGTGCACTCTCGTGATTCAGGGCATACAGATTCAAAAAGCCATACTTGAGGCCCTTCCACTGAAGAGTCCCCCCTATCAACAATCGCGGTATGCATTGAGTCCCCAACCAAAATACATACACCACCCTAGGACCCATTAGGCCTATACCTAGCCAACCAAAAGGCCTCATTGTGTCTGTGCAAAAGTTGTCCACAATGCGGAGTGCGGCCCAAAGAAAGATGATGCTCTTGGATCATCCAAATATCAATGGATCCACCAATCAAGCTCTATACCACAAGTTTGGGCCTCCTAGCCCCATAACATTCCATGAGAGAACTCTCATGAGATAGACTGAACCAAGAAGTTGTAGTGGCAGCAAATCAAGCCATCTTCGAGGTTGGCTTGGATGGGAATAATCAAAGTCAAGGAGTCCCTATATGATGCCAACTTCTCAGTAAGTGTCCTGCGCAAGCTAAACCAAGTAGAGTCACCTGACTCAAGAGCCATCTCCTGAGAATGTATCTCCTCATGAACATACATATAGCGAGGGGCAATATGAGTATCCACCACCACATACAAGAGGTCTAAGACTGAACATGAACTACGTTATATGCTGTGACCGGATGAATAAATCTGTATGATTAAGCTCACCAAGGTGATGCAAAAACTAAACCACATGAGCACGTACAAATCACAATGCCTCCCCCAAGGACCAATCAAGCTATGAAGCCCCATACAAGGGAAAGGAGAAAGACATTGGAGAGTCCAAAGTGGCTTTGCAAAATTGGTATGCAAAATGAGACTAATTTTTCAAAATTGGTCTATATAATGAAACTAATTTTTAGAAATCGGCCTCCAAAATGAGACTAATTTTCCAGAATTGGTCTCGAGAATCGAACTAATTTTTCTAAATTGGTCTCCCGAGTCGAACTAATTCTTTAGAATTGGTCTCTAGAATTGTACTAGTTTTTTTAAAATTGGTCTCCGAAGTCAGACTAATTTTTCAGAATTGGTCTCCAGAATCGGACTAATTTTTCAGAATTGGTCTCCGGGATGTGACCAATTCCCAAAAGTTCGTCTTTTTCAAAATTGATCTAAAACAGGAGACCAGTTTCACAAAATTGGTCTTTTCTTCAAAATTCGTCCAAGGCAAGAGGAGAAAGCCAGTTTCACAAAATTGGTCTTTTCTTTAAAATTCGTCCAAGGCAAGAGGAGAAAGCCAGTTTCACAAATCGGTCTATCGAAGAGGAGAACCACTTCCAAGAATTGGTCTAAGGCAAACTAAAGAGAAGGGACCCACAGGCGAAGCAGAAAAGAGAGTGGGGACAGAAAACAGAGAAAGAGAATAGAGACTAGAGCACCGGATTTGGAAAAGCGCAAAATACGAGTACCATAAAAGAGAGTGGGGACAAAGAGAACAGAGAAAGAGAGTGGAATACCGTAGAGTACTTGATTTGGCAGAGTACCAGAAAAGGGAGAGTGAAGGAGAAGAGTTGTGGAGTAACCTCCTTGCAAAGAGCCGGCTTATATAAGGGAAGGGATTCGAGTACCAGAGGATACACCCAATAGGAGACACGGAAAGAGATATCAGATACTAAACACAAGATACACATCACATGTGATATATCAAAGTGAGGTTACTGGAGCGAAGTGTGTCGCGACTCCCAAGCTTGAGCAGCTCAATCGAGGAGTTAGACAAGAGGCTCTGTTCTTGTCACTAAGGGTGGACACGCAGAGTAAGTCTATGAGGATTGAGTGCTTAGCATGAGACTTGTATGCTTCCCTAGTGCCTTGAGTTGGTTTTTGTTGTTAGATTGTGAAGTTGAGCTGCCCCCTTGCTTTCTTCACTGAGATTGTACCACCTACCTTGTACACTTCCACGTCTATGTTAATGGAGTAATGTTTCTGACTCTTAACCTTCTCCGTTCTTTTCTCTAAGTTTGTAATCAGTGCAAAACAAACACATAGTGCATACTGCACTGAGAAAAAGAACCCACCTCGAGCACAAGAGAACAAGAATTTCCTCTATAGGTGCTCAATTCGGCATGCACGGTGGGACCTTTGCTTTGCATTTTCTCTCTGTCATTGTCCTCAAAATTAGGCTTGTTCAAAATTAGTCCCTTCAAAACTAGTTTCTCACAATTAGACTTTCAAAATTGGTCTCTTTTGAGAATTGGTCGTTCAGAATTAGTCTCCTTTTTTAGACCATTTTTTTCAAGTTTTGAGACCATCTTTTTGTTTTAGCTTATAAGATCAACTTTTTTGTCCCGGTTTGAAGTCCTTAGCCTAAGTACGAGTCCAAATTTTCTAATCCAATTTTTTTAGTCCTATTAATCCCATTTCTCGTCATATCTATGAGTTCATACTGAGTGGTAGTCTATGACTCATACCCGATCTCATAAAGGAGGATCTCTCATCCGTGTCGAAACACCCATCAACAGCTACCATAGGACTATTCACTATACTCCTCCTCGAGTACCTCCCAACCCTTTGCCACTTCCAGCTCGGTCTTCATCTTCGTTGTCATCTTCAGAGGAAGTACTTGCCCACAAAAACAGAAGAAGGATGGCCGACGACTTCGCAGCTCTTCTGTCTCAAATTAACATCGAATTCCCACCCTTCAAGGGAGCTTCCCACGAGGATCCTGATGACCATGTGAGAAGATTTTTATCCTTGTGCAAGAGTGGGGGGGCTTCAGAACTGACAGATGCCTTCATGGCTCTCTTCCCAAATACCTTAGAGAGCATTGTTAACAGATGGTTTAGTCAGTATGATGAAGGACATTTTGCAACATGGGAGGCCTTATGAACAAGCTTCACCAACATCTTCAAGCCAGGTAACTTTACTGAAAGAACTCTTGACCATTTAGAAAATCTTAAACTTCAAGCAAGGGAATCATTCCCTGAGCTGATGACTAGAGTAAAATCTCTAGTAGCAAATCTCCTTGCTCAACCTGGAGATTTCCTAGTTAAGAAGTGGGTGGAGAAAGCGCTCCCAAAATCATCTCAACAAAAACTGAGGGAATTGTTAAGAGCAGATGCAACACTACAAGTTTTTGAAGGCGCTACAGCTAAGATCGAAGAGGCTTGCCAACATTTTGAAGGAAGGGAGACATGTCACGACGAATTTCCTTGGGAGTCAATGGCAAGCTTGTGAAGGGAGTTGGAAGCTCTCAAACTACAGAAGAATCCCCAACAAGAAAAGAATGTGCAAAAGACACTCTCACACATCTCCGGCAAGAGCTGGAGGAGATTAAAGCTCAGAAGGAGGTAAAAGCTTTCATTTGGTGCACAATATGTAATAAACTAGATCACAACAATCAGGAATGTCCAGAGAAGACTACTTGCCAATTCTGTCAAAACTTTTCATATGAAAGGTAGAAGAAAATTTTGCCTCTCATATGACATTTTGTCCATGCCATGAAATTTAGGCCTTGCTTGGGAACTGAAGAAAAGCCTCAACCAGTCCTTCTTGCATCTTGGTTGTGGGAGTACCCCATCCTACTCAGAGAGGTAATTGCTTTCATGAAAAAATTTAAGAGTGTCTTTGCATGGACTTATGAAGACCTGGAGGGAAAAGCTCCCCATCTAGGTGAGCACACCATACCTCTTGCTGAAAACACGAAGTCGATTAGGGGAAGGATATACAGACTCAATCCCAAATATGCAAAAGCTGTGAAAAAGGAGATTGAAAAGATGGAAGAGGCAAAAATAATTGTTCCAGTGTAACATTTGCAATGGTTGTCATCCATGGTTATAGCACCTAAGTAGAAGTCTAATAAAATCAGAATTTGTGTTGACTTCAGGGCTCTCGATAAGGTAACGATTCCCGATGGCTTCTCTACTCCTTTCTTTGAACAAGTTGTAGACGATGTAGATGGACATTCTCTCCACAGTTTTATGGGCAGATTCAGTAGGTACAATCAAGTACCAATACATCCGGCGGATCAATCCAAGTCAGCCTTTGTCACTCCCTGGGGTACACATACTATGCTAAAATGGCCTTTGGACTAAGAAACACCCCTACATCCTTTAACAAGGTGGTTTGAACCATTTTTAGAACATTACTTCTAAAATTCTTAAGGATTTTTATGGATGATTTTTCCACTTTCTCTAGTGCAGGATGTCCCTCTTCTCTTGAATATTTTAGAGAACACCTTTTTCAATTGCAAGAAGTGTTTGAGCTATGCAAAGGTGCAAGATTAAAGCTGAACCCTAAGAAATGTCATTTTTTAGTCACTGAGGGCACACTTCTTGGACATGTGGTTTCATCAAAAGGTATGGCTCCTGATAAGGTCCTAGCCATTATGCGAATGCCATGTCCTATTAATGCAAAATAAGTACAAAGCTTCTTAGGTCACACTCGATATCATAGGAAGTTCATCAAAATGTATGCAGATATAGCAAGGCCATTATCTAGACTAACAGGAAAACGAGTCCAATTTACATGGACTTAGAAAGAGGAAAAGGCATTTCAACTTCTCAAGTAGAAATTGGTGAATGCTCCCATTCTTATAGTCCTAGATTGGGATGTACCTTTTCATGTGCATGTGGATGCAAGTTCCACCAATGTAGGTGCAATTCTAGAAAAGAACATAAAGTGGACAGGTCAATTCATTATGCAAGTAGGATTCTCACCAAGGCTGAATGCAACTACAGTACAACAGAACACGAAGTATTAGCCATTGTGTTTGCTCTAAGAAAGTTTAGACATTACCTCTTGGGCGTTCACTTTGTGGTAATTACTAACCATCAAGCTATCAAATACTTGCTCAATAAGCCTAACATAGTAGGAAAAATTTGGAGGTGGTTGTTACTTTTCCAAGAGTTTGATTTTGAAGTAGTGCACAGACAAGGCAAACATCATGTAATGGCAAATCATCTATCTCAAATAGAAGTAAATAGTGAGGACAAAGGCATGGATGATGATCTTCCAAACCATCATCTCTTCCAAGTAAGCACTTATCCATCGTGGTATAGTGAAATGGTATGATTGTTGTCTACTGGCTCTTGTCCCTCAAATATGATGGCATTAGAAAAAAGGAGACTCCTGATCAAATGTAGAAGCTTCACTCTCATTGGTGGGCACCTTTTCAAGGTCGACGCCGATGGAATAGTTAGACGGAGTGTATATCCTGAACAAGTTCAGGCCATTTTGAAATCCACCCATAATGGACCATCTTCATGTCATTATCGAGGACACATCACTACACAAAAGGTACTCGAGACTGAACTGTGGTGGTCTTACCTTTTCAGAGATGCATGTAGTCTGGTCAAATCTTGTGATACTTGCCAAAGATGTGGATCCAAATCATCTAAGCCAAACAATAGGCCTTAAAAAATTTCTACAGCTTGGCAACCCTTTAAAAGATAGGGATTAGACTTTGTGGCCCCCATATATCCCATTTCTTACCCTTCTAAAGCTAAGTATTTACTGGTAGCAACAGATTACACCACTAAATGGGAGGAAATCATTGCATCAATAGATTGCACCTCAGATACATTGGCCAAGTTTCTATACGAACACATCTTTTGCAGATATGGATGCGCAATTGAAGTAACAACTGACCAAGGCACCCACTTTGTCAACAAAATTTTTACAAGAAGTTTCACGAAATGTAAAATATTTCATAAGAAATCATGTGCATATTATCCTAGAGCTAATGGTCAAGCAGAAAGCACAAATAAAGTTCTAATTTCCCTACTCAAGAAGATGCGCCATCCGCAGCCCGCTACATGGGGCATTGCATATGTGGGTGTTCTTTGGGCTTACAGAACTGCTTTTAAGGCATCAACAGGACATACCCCATTTCGATTGCTCTATGGTATTGAGGCCCTTGCCCCTTTGGAATTCATCCATCGAGTCGGAGAAAACTTCTCATTGGTTTGAACATGCAAACTATTCGAGAATCCATCTGGTTGAAGAACTTAGGATGAGAGCGGAAGTTCATGTAAAGATTAACCAACTCAAATGAAAAAACACACATGATCAATTCCTCTCGAATAGGCAAATACAGGAAGGGTCCTTGGTACTTATTATCAAGCGAGTTTGGCCAACAGAAAAGAGAAGAAGCTCTGTATGGAGAGGAATGTACAACGTGATCAAATTACTTCCAAAGGGGTCCATACAGCTTTCAACCTTGGAAGGGGAACTTTCAACCTTGGAAGGGGAACTTCTTCCATTGGTCTATGCTTCCAGAATCAAACCTTATGAACAGTGACATCTCATAAATAATTCTATGATCTTTGTATATATGCATCCTTGTAGGTATCGGTCCTTTGTTTTGGGTAGGTTAAAAAAAAAGAGAGAGAGAGAGAGACCACTACATTGCTACGGAGTAGAGCATCAAGGAACTCTCCGAGACGGAGAGTGAAGTAGTGGTGGGCAACCTATATAGCCTAAATTGGCCCCCTACACAATTTTTATTGTGCACCTAATGAAGTCTAATTGTAGCATCTATGGAAGTACAAGAGGAGACTAATTTTGCAGAATTGGTCTGCAAAATGAGACTAAATTTTGCAGAATTCGTCTCTAAAATGAGACTAATTTTTCAGAATTGGTCTCCAAAATGAGACTAGTTTTGTAGAATTGGTCTCCAAAATGAGACTAATTTTGCAGAATTGGTCTCCAAAATGAGACTAATTTTGCAGAATTGGTATGCATAAAGAGACTAATTTTGCACAATTGGTCTCCAAAAAGAGACAAATTTCCAGAATTGGTCTCCAAAATGAGACTAATTTTGCAGAATTGGTATGTATAATGAGACTAATTTTCAGAAATTGGTCTTCAAAATGAGACTAATTTTCCAGAATCGATCTCCAAAATCAGACTAATTTTTCAAAATTGGTCTCTAGATTCGGACTAATTATTCAGAAATGGTCTCTAGAATTGGACTAATTTTTCAGAATTGGTCTCTAGAGTCGGACTAATTTTTCAGAATTGGTCTCCAACATCAGAATAATTTTTAAGAATTGGCCTCCAAAATGAGACCAATTCCCAAAAATTCGTCTTTTTCAGAATTGTTCTAAAACAGGAGACCAATTTAAGGAAAGGGATTTGAGTACCAGAGGAAACACCCAATAGGAGACACGAGAAGAGATCAGATACTAGACACAAGATACACATCACATGTGATATATAAGAGTGAGGTTACTAGAGCAAAGTGTGTCGCTACTCCCAAGCTTGAGCAGCTCAGTCAAGGAGTTAGACAAGATGCTCTAGCTTGTCATTGAGGGTGGACAAGCACAGTAAGTCTACGTGAGACTTGTTTGCTTCCCTAGTGCCTTGAGTTGGTTTCTGTAGTTAGATTGTGAAGTTGTGAGCTGCCCCCTTGCTTTCTTCACTAAGATTGTATCGCGTACCTTTTACACTTCAATGTTTATGTTAATGGAGTAATGCATCTGACTCTTAACCTTCTCTCTTCTTTTATCTAAGTTTGTAATTGGTGCAAAGCAAACACATAGTGCATACTGCACTGAGAAAAAGAACCCACCTTGAGCACAAGAGAACAAGAATTTCCTCTACAGAGCTTGTACCACAATCGGGGAAAGTGCAATCATACGTGCGGCTACTCACGAGTCTCTATTTCCACTAGGTAAAAGCTGCAATCCAAGGTCTGGATATTGACCAGCTTGCCAACTCGGCAAGCATGCTACTCTGAAGGAGGTCCGTGGGTTTGCCACAACTAGGAAATGAACCGATGATCTTGCATATTATTGACGAGGCTTGGAGGTGCTCTCCTTAGAAACAAGACTCACTCGACCCTCATCAGTATGGGAGAGTCGAATGGGTGACGGGAGTGGATGAGGGGCTTTAGAAGAGTCCCTCAAGGAGGAGACTCCAGGTCCATTCGGGTCTATCGTGCGCAAAGGGGCAGCTGGAAAGGAAGAATATGAAGAGGAGGGGGTTCCTCCACAACTTGTCAAAGCCACAAAGAACGAAGAGGCGGGGAGAGGATTGACGAAAAACAAAGGAGGGGAGTAGGAAGGCAGGGGGAGGGTGGGGGGGCACAGGGGGGCAGGGGGGGCAGGGGGGGAGAGGGAGGTGGGTCACGGGTGACAAACAAAGAAGGGGAGGATGAAGGGGAAGCCAAGGAGGGGAAGCAAAAGAGACTGAGAGAAAGGGGGGGAGTGTTCGAAGCAAGGAGGAGGGCGAGGGGGCTGAGGCAAAGGAAGGGGGAGGCGAGCTGGGCAGTGGAGGAGGAGAAGCGCAGAGAAGGGGGGGAGAGGGGGGGGAACACAGGCGGGATCACAGGGGAGCAGGCAACGAGCCTAAGCAATTCCTGGATGTGGCTGAAAATCTGTCCAGGTCAAAGGTTTCTTTGTGGTTGAGGCATTGTAAGTTCGCCATATGATTATGGGAATCCGAATTAGAAACAGCACCTTCAATAATATTTTGGTGATTATTCACAAACAAATTAGAACCTTTGATACTTTGACATAAATACAGACTCTGAAAGGGATCTTTTGATCTTTAGAACACTGGTTTTTTTACACCTACTTGAATCCTCTACCTATGCATGTAAATCTGTTTTAGAGTACTTAGGTGTGATAGGACAGAACACCTCTTAGTACTACTTTTGTTGCTAGCCTCAAATAGAATTACCATTGTGAAACTTTCTCTTGCATTTGAAAATAAACTTGTAGAGAAATCTTTGATTTTTTGCACACCTTTTGGAGTCTAATTGAGCCTCTAAAAACCTCAGATTCTCTTGTTCTTGACAAATGAAGCATCGTGAGTGAACAATCACAATTGGTTTGGGTCAGAGTTCGAGCCCATGGAGGATACAAAAGAAGCCTTGAAGTACATACAATCCTGCTGCATTTTTTTTCTTCACGTGAGTAACCAGCACCTATGCTAAGCTCTCAAAGAAGAAGTGTGCATAAGAGACCTTGATATGTGTGCATTTTATGCTGTACACCCATGATCAAAGGAGTTTTCCTTGTCATCTACAGGATGGAACTCGTATTGAAGCCAAAAGCACAGCTATAGATCTAAAGATGTCTGTGTGTGAATACTTACGATCCTCAATTTCCCACTACCTTGATTATCTAAAACGATATCCACTTATTTTAGAGATTTGAAGTACCTCTGAAGTTCAATAATATTGCAATCATATTTAATAAATTAAAATAAAGCAAAACATGCTGGACATCCCATAAATCAAGATTAAACCTTCTCCAACTTGATTCAAACTATATCCCAGTGATCCGCTCACTATGGACAAAGGAATTTCTCAGATTTAGTATGTAAAAATGCAAGGAATCCTATGAAAACCTCCTTTCCCCTCAGGTGCAAGAGGGCTGTCAAACTCACATAATGACCAACCTTGGACATGCATGTCCTTTAAAAGGCCCTAAAAATTTGCTGTTAGGTTTTCAATGCAAGACTAGATCTCAGGAAAGGAAAAACTTGAATAGAATTTTCACATGGTACAAAGATGTGATATGCATGTGAAATTGACATTCAGTCTTCAAGTTTCCTTCTACAGTATGGTACATTTACTTTATTATAGTGCACAAACTAAAGATCCTAGACCTCTGTTGCCATTTGCGAAATCCAGCTCCTTTTCCTCATATCACTACATTTATTTGTAAAGTTTGTAGTTATTTCTGTGGAGATTTTGGCCCATCCCATATTTCTTAGGAGATCGTACAAAACCATGCTGTGTTGAGAAATTCATTAAATGATTACCTGATTGATTGTATGAACTAGCGCTTTCAAGTCATGAGGAAAACTTACAACTGAATTAAACCTGTCATGTTTCCCAGCTCTCGTGGGAGATGCCCAGAAAGAGTGTTCCAACCCAAATTTCTGCATTCACAAGAATCCATTAATAAAAGTTAAGCTGCATTGATGCAGTTAATATCATACATAATCACAATTTCATCTTTATTGATGATCAAACCATACACAACTCTATATAAGTGATAATAACATGAAATTAGCCTTATTTTGTTCCGTAGTTTATCCAATGTTAAAGATATATATTAACCAGCAGAACCACAATAAAAAAATATTGAGACATTTAAACACTACACAGAGGTAAAATATTTGCTTCCATATCTGAACTAGTTGGAAAGGAATTTCTTGTTCTTCTTGTGCTTGAGGTGGGTTTGTTTACTCAGTGCAGTATCCACTATGTGTATGCTTTCCACAAAACAACAGAGATACAATAAGATGAGACAACTTCAAACTTGAACCATCAAAAATAAGAGGCATGCAAGGATTAGTTTATTAATATCATGCATGGACGAGGTACAAGATAACCATACAGGTACAGGAAAGAGAACAATGGTTACAAATGATAGCTTCAAATGCCCTCCTGAAGCACACAAGCCCTCTGGACATACTCTGCTTGTCCACCCTCTGTGACAAAGACTAGAGACTCTGGTCCAAGCCTTGGGTGTTGAGCTGCTAAAGCTAGGCTGAAGCTGTCGATGCACTCCACTCAGTGCTTCCTGGAGTATTACTAATGCGTCTGTCTCTCACATATCGCTTCAGTGTTACCCCCGTTTGCTTCTCAATTCTTCTCTTTATATAATTCACCTATGCTTGGTGATTACCTCCACTATACTGACTCTCTGACTGACTGTTGTACTCTGTCACTTCCAGCCGCCACTTTCTATTCCGTGATCAGCTAAGCCATATTCATGCTTTTGGTGCCTTGGCTCGTAGTGGGCTAATAAAGACCAGTTGTTTGCGTATCAGCCCCATGGAATTTAGACTTCAGAAATTAGTCTTGTAGGGAATTTAGAAGAATTTGGGGAAAATTGATCTTTTAGACCACTTTTGAAATCAGACCAATGAGAACAATTTGAAATTAGACCAATGAATCCAATTTTGGGAAAATTGGTCTCTCTTCTGAATTAGACCGAGAATCACCCACTAAGGCTGTGATTATTAAAAATAAACAAATAAATAAAATAAAATAACAAAGTAGGGCCCCTAAATTAGATGAGTAATAAAGTTTGCCCTTAAGTTAGGTTATACACTTGTTATTCAAGATCATTTGATACTTATCTTGCATCTTTAAGTCAAGCACTCCACAACATTCAGCTTTGAAGGAAGCTTTGAAAATAAACCAAAATTTGTTTGGTGTAGCGGGGTACTTTGATACACCCTTAAAATAATGTATGTTTTTCAAGATGCAAAAGCCAAGCACAAGGCATGTTATCTCGATTTCGAACAAAAGGAGAAGGAGAAGCAGCGAAGAGCAAGAAAATGGAGAAAGGGGGATCCAGCTCATGAAGAAGGCCAAATTTCCCATTTCACCTATTTTCCAAAGTTCCCTAATTCCCATTTCACCTATTTTCCCAAGTTGCCTATTTTCCCATTTCACCTATTTTCCCAAGTTTCCTAAATTCCCATTTCACCTCTTTTCCGAAGTTGCCTATTTTTCCATTTCACCTATTTTCCCAAGTTGTCTAAATTCCCATTTCACCTATTTTCCCAAGTTTTCTAAATTCCCATTTCACCTATTTTCCCAAGTTGTCTAATTCTCTCCCATTTCACCTATTTTCCCAAGTCGTCTAATTTTCCTAAGTTGACCAATTAGTCGATTTTCCCAAGTTGACCTATTTTCCCAAGTCGTCTAAATCTCTAAGTTGTCTAATTTTCCTAAGTTGACCAATTAGTCGATTTTTTTAGTCAATTTTACAAGTTAGTCGACTTACTCAAAAGTTCACCAATTTTATGAAGTTAGTCTACTTACTTCAAAAGTAGTTTAATTTTTAAGAAAAGGGTGTACTTTTGATTTAGTCTACTTTTTTACTTGAAAAAGTGACTAAATTTCCTAGATCTCCATATAGTCTAAATTTTCAGCCACTTGCACGTGGAGAACTCATGGATGGTGGACGGCGCTAAATACAAGAATTTGGAAGATAGTGACGGCGCAGGGAAAGTGGACCAAGAAGGAAGCTTCCAGAGTACCAAAATTGTCAAAAGTGTCAAAGAGCCTGCCAAAGAAGAAACTAATTTGTCCCCTTTTTCTATCCTTCACTTCCAGGAAAACTATATAAGTAGACCTCTCCTTCGACAAAGGAGGGAAGACAAGCTCTGAGAGAGACTTGAGGAAGGAATGCAGAGCTGAAGCTTTGCCTTCTTTTGTGTGTGTAGAGCTCTTAGCTTACCTCTAGTGCTCCACTTGGTAGAATTGGAGTCAGCTAGCTTGGCACTCTGAGTGAGTAGTGGGCAAGCAGTGATTGGTCAATCTTCTTGTGAGCAGCTAGTTGGAAGACTAGAGTCTTGAGCATGTATGTTTAGAGAATCAAAGTGCAGCACTTAGAATGGAGGTGTATGCTTATATCTCCTACCGATTGCCCAGAGTTTGTATAATCCTCTTTTGAGCTGTTTGTACTCATAATTTCAGCTTCTTTCTCTTATTTCATTGTGTCCTTGTATATGCTATTTTCCTTCCCCATTGAGTCTTCAAATTGCAACCCACAGTGCATATTGCACTTAAGAGGACACACCACATCGAGCATATAGATCAAGAAATTGATCTATAGGTGCTCATTTTGGCACGCCTGATGGGATCTTGGTTGCAATTTGAACTTGTTAGAAGTTCAGCCCTTAGAAGAACCGAGTTGATGGAGAGCGTTAGAGCAGTAGTCTATGACTCATACTCTCTCCAGCCATAAGGAAGGATCCCTTAGTCCCGTAAAGACTCCCATAAAGAGTTTTCAACGCAAAAGATTACACTACATCCCTCCTAGAGTTCCACCACTTCCATTTCCATTTCCCTATCCATCATCATTGCAAGGCATCTCGAATCGGCACTCAACGCCTCCTTCAACGGACATGGAAGACATCCAAAGGCCACAAGCGGCTGTGATGGGGGACGATTTGACCAACTTGCTCTCTCGGATCAACATCAAATTTCCTTCCTTCAAGGCAGCCCCTCATGAGGATGCGGATGATCATGTCAAGAGGTTTCTTTCCCTATGTAAGAGTAGGGGTTTACATCAGCGAGAAGATGCCTTCTTTGCCTTGTTTCCGGCCACTCTTGAAGGGCTCGCGGATCGATGGTACAATCAACATGATGAAGCACACTTCACCACCTAGGATGCCCTCAAAAGTGCCTTCACAACTATGTTTACCCCAGGTAACTCCATAGAACGCATTCTTGATCAATTGGAAAATCTTAAACTACAAAAAGGAGAGGTATTCTCTGAATTAATGACCAGAGTAAAGTCGTTAGTTTCTCGTCTTCCTCACAATCCTAGGGATTTCCTAGTCAAGAAATGGGTAGAGAAGGATCTACCAAAAACTTCTCGGCAAAAGCTTAGAGAGTTGCTACAAGCCGATGCATCATTGGAGGAATTTGAAGCTCCAGCCTCAAGGATCGATGGAGCAAGAGTCCAATTCAAAGAACATGAAGGTACGGATGAATTCACAAGTGATCCTCTTGCACAACTAAGAAGAGAGTTAGAAGCCTTGAAGTTATAAGGAAAAAACTGCTTAGCAAGGAAGGGATGAAGTGCTAGCTCTACTACGACAAGAATTGGAGGAGCTTAGAACGCAAAAAGAGGTAAAAACATCGATTTGGTGCACCTTATGTAAGAAATCAGGACATTCTTCTCAAGATTGTCCGGAAAGGTTGGTGTGTCAATTTTGTGGAAAACCAGGCCATGAAGCAAAGGATTGCTATTTTCTCAAAGGGATGCAAGCAAATTGGGCGTCACCAAGTGTATCTGTACATCAGCCCCTATTACCAACTCCAAGATTTCAAGTTGAAAGCATGTATACCACTCCTCAGGTAAACTCCTCTAACGAAAGAAAACTTCCATTTAGAAGACCAGCTCGTCCTATCATGTGCTATAGATGTGGCGAATATGGGCATTTTCAAGGAAAATGCTCCCTCCCAGAAGGGTCTCCACCTTGCAGGTTTTGCCCGGATACAATGGATCATTATTCGAAGGACTGTCCAAAGAAGGCTTCTACAAGCGGATCAGCTCCATCCTACCAAGTCAATGTTATTTCTGTCAATAAGGGAAAGCAACCAGCAATTCGTTCAAGTAAGAGAGAAGAGAGCAACACTCTTAAATATCCACGTACCCAATTTTCTCCTGTATACTCACAGTGGCACTTATCTGAGAAAAGGACCCGAATGGGTGTGATGCCCCTGGGAAATATGGACGATTTGTTTCACCTAAAAAAGTTGACCCATTTTTTAAAAATAGTCAAGTTCAGCAAGTCGACTTAAAAGAGGAGCAAGTGACTAAAAAATTTGACCAATTTTGTAAAAATGACCACGTTCACAAAGTGGACCAATTTTTGGAAAATGGTCAACTTGAAGTTGCCCAAACTTTTAAAAATAGTCTACTTAAAAAAGGTCAAATTTTTTAAGTCGACTTATTTTCCCAGGATGACTCAATTCAGGAAAATAGGCTATTTTTTGAAATCAACTCTTTTGCCCAGATTCATGCCACTCCACTAAGTGATCTTGGTCAACTTCATGGAGATGTTTCCCTGCACAATCATGGACCAAAAAAAGAAACCCCAAGCTATGCTCCAGAGTTAGTACCTGATTCACAACAGAGAGAAGAAGGAAATCAAGAACTCAATGCAAGCCCATCCTTCAGCTCAAGTCCAGAAGCTAGAGTGGTGGTGTTGCAAGAAATGGATCAAGAACCAGGGGTTCAGACAAGAGCCCAAAAAAAGAAAGCCCAAGCTATGCTCCAGAGTTAGTACCTGATTCAGAACAGAGAGAAGAAGGAAATCAAGAACTCAATGCAAGCCCATCCTTCAGCTAAAGTCAAGAAGCTAGAGTGGTGGCATTGCAAGAAATGGATCAAGAACCAGGGGTTCAAACAAGAGCCCATAAATAGAAAGCAGAAGCAAGGGTCCTCCAAGAAGAAGACTCGAGTACGAAAAATTCTGAAGTTTTACAGGAAATAGACAAAGTTTTTCAAGAAACGATGAGGGAACTCCATTCATGTAACAAGCCTCCTCTACCTTCGCCAGTACCATCCATCATCAAGACGGAGGAAATATTAAAGAACACCTTCCAGCAGGTATCATTGTATGATCTATTAAGACTGGATGAAAGGTTTAGAAGTGAAGTTATAGGGATCATAGAGACATTGTCCTCCGACAATGCTTGCAATAAGTGGTGGGCACACTCCAACAAACCTGATGAAAGCTTCAATTTTCGAGAACTTCACAAAGGTATCAACCAACTCTCTAACTGACTTCAGGAGTCCATGTCTATCAGTCACTATATATGGAATAACTATGAATGGAGTAATAATCGATGGAGGATCAGGCATAAATCTCATGCCAGAGTTTACCCTCAAATCACTTGGACTCCAACTTTCAGGTGAAGCAAAGTTCACAATAACCTTGGCTGACCAGAGTTGAGTTAAACCTCTTGGTATTGTAGAGAAGGTACCGGTAGAGATAGACGGGCTGACATTCTTTCTATATTTTGTGGTGTTAAATTTACCGCAGGTCAATGGAGGCTTTCCTTTACTCATAGGGAGGCCATGGCTAAGGCACATCCAAGCCATGCATGATTGGGGAAATGATACTATTTTAGTTAACCTGCCAGGGAAGGTACAAAAACAAGTACACTTAGATCCGAAAGGATCTCATGGAGGTAATGCTCATTCTTTCACTATTCTTGAAGAACAACACATTCCTATCGCGGAAGCATGTAATGAAATTGAAATAAACGATGACCAAGATCTTTTGGAATGGATGGAAGCCTTTCCATGCTATGGCATATCTATTTGTGAAGGAGACTCTGAACAGGTAGAAACTCTTGGGCTTGGAGAACCCGTCATGGACTTGAGGAGAGGAAAGAAAGGAGTCTCGAAGGATTTGACCCAAGGAAAGGAGAAAAGAGCTGCAATAGACGACTTACCAATACCATTTGACATACCGTGGATTAAAGAGCTTTCACCTTCATGGATGCAAGAAAAGGAATCAAAAATCAACATAGAGGAATCGCCGGGCCTATCCACAATGCATTTTTGAAGATCAAAACGAACAATCAGCCATGTCATCTCAACCTGTAAGGCAAGTCAATCTTAGAAATGAGGAACACTCACAACCAATCTTACTAGCAACATGGCTTTGGGATCATCCGTCCTTGCTCCATCAGGTAACCACTTTCATGCAAAACTTCAAAGATGTGTTTGCATGGAGTTACCATGACTTAGAAGGAATTGTTGTTCATCTTGGAGAGCATTCTATTCCATTGATTCATGATGCTAAGCCAGTAAGAGGAAGGATTTATCGACTTAATCCAAAGTATGCAGAAGCGGTCAAAAAAGAAAGAGAAAAGCTAGAGGATGCGAGGATCATTGTCCCAGTGGAGCATTTTGAATGGTTATCATCGATGGTAATAGTCCAAAAGAAGCAATCCAACAAGATTCGTGTTTGTGTCGATTTTCGGGCTCTCAACAAGGTTACAATTCCCGATGGGTTTCCAACCCCATTTTCAAAACAAGTTCTGGAAGATGTGGCTTGTCATGCTTTATACAGTTTCATGGATGGATTTAGCGGATACAACCAAGTGTTCATACATCCAAAGGACCAAGCTAAAACTGCATTTGTAACTCCACGGGGTACGTATGTATATACTAAGATGGCTTTTGGGTTATGCAATGCTCCCGCCTCTTTCAATCGAGTGGTTTACTCAACCTTCCGATCATTATTGCCGAAATTCCTGAGAATCTTTATGGACGACTTCTCCACCTTTTCAGGCACTGGATGTTCTACTCCAATAGAAAACTTCACTGATCATCTTTGTCAATTGGAACAGGTTTTTAGTGCTTGCAGAGAAGCCAAATTGAAACTCAATCCAAACAAATGTCACTTTTTGGTGACCGAAGGGACCCTCTTGGGTCACATAGTCTCAGCAAAAGGTATGGCTCCCCATCCTGACAAAATCAAAGCAATACTTCATATGCCCAAACCAATTAATGCAAAAGAAATCCAGAGTTTCTTAAGACATACCGGCTATCATCGCAAGTTCATAAAAATGTATGCTGAGATAACCAAGCCCCTCTCTAGGCTCGTTAGCAAAATGGTACCCTTTCAGTGGACTCAAGTAGAAGACAATGCATTCACCCTTCTAAAAACCAAACTTATCAGTGCACCTATTTTAGTAGCACCAGATTGGAATGCTACCTTCCATGTTCATGTGGATGCAAGTTCTATAGTGGTAGGAGCCATACTCACGCAACCTAGCAAAGAACATAAACTTGACCGACCTATTTACTATGCTAGCAGAATCCTAACCAAAGCAGAGCGCAACTATAGTACTACTGAAAGAGAAGCACTCGCTATTGTTTTCGCCCTCAAGAAGTTCCGTCATTATTTGTTGGGAATTCACTTCACAGTCATCACCGACCATCAGGCAATCAAATATTTGCTAAACAAGCCGAACATCTATGGAAGAGTGTGGAGGTGGCTACTCTTATTCCAAGAATTCAACTTCGAACTAGTTCAACGACCTGGGAAGCACCATGTGATGGAAGATCACCTTTCAAGGATTAAAGGATATCCGGAACCAGTTACGGGCATAGAAGACAACCTCCCAGATCAATCTTCATTTCAAGTAAGCACTTACCCTTCTTTGTACCAGGACGTTCATCATTTGTTAACCACGGGAACCTGCCCACCTAACCTCACACCACTCGAACGAAGAAGATTGCTCCTAAAAAGTAAGAATTTTTCAATTGTTCAAAATACTCTTTTTCGAATAGGATATGATGGGATCTATAGGAGATGCGTCCTACCACATGAAGTACAACAGATACTAGAAGAAGCCCATGGAGGAACAGCTGCATGCCATTATCCAAGTCACATTACAGCACATCGGATTTTACATGGAGGGTTATGGTGGCCTTATCTTTTTCGAGATGCAACATAATATGCAAAGACATGCAACACTTGCCAGCGTTGTGCACCAAAACCAAGTAAGCTCAACAACCAACCCTTGCAAATTTCTTTATCATGGCAACCATTTGAAAAATGGGGATTAGATTTTGTGGGACCAATCTATCCCATCACTTCTCCCTCGAATGTGAAGTACTTGTTGGTAGCCACTGATTACGCCACCAAATGGGCAGAAATTCTAGCAACGAAGGATTGCACTTCTCATACGGTAGCCTCTTTCTTGTATGAGAATATTTTCTGCAGGTATGGCTGTCCAGTTGAAGTACAAGTGACCAAGGATCTCATTTTATCAACAAAAGCCTAACTGAAATATTTATAAAGTACAAAATTTTCCACAAAAGATCATGTGCATATTACCCACGAGCCAATGGTCAAGCGGAAAGCACCAACAAGGTACTCATCTCGCTCTTGAGGAAAATGTGCTATCTCCATCCCTTGATATGGCACACTACCTACCTAGGGGTGGTATGGACATATAGGACAGCATTCAAGGTAACTACGAAACATACTCCCTTCCAGTTGGTATATGGTCTTGAAGCAATAGCTCCATTAGAATTTCTAAAAGGATCAAGCAGAGTGGGACATCCAAGGATCGATAATTTGCAAGTTATGAGTAACATCAATATGAACAGATTACATCAACCGGAAGAAAAGAGAACAATAGCAGAGTCAACTCTCGAGAAAGAGCAGATGAAGCGGAAAGCATGGCACAACAAGAATCTGTGGAAGACAGAGATCAAAGAAGGACCGTTGGTCCTCCTATATCAACCAAGCTTGTACAACAAGAAAGAAAAGAAGTTATCCACAGGATGGACAGGTCCTTACAAGGTAACAGAGATCCTTCCCCAAGGTGTTGTACGTCTCTCTACTCTTGAAGGGACCCAAATTCCTTTGGTGAACCGTTCACGACTCAAACCCTACTGGAATCAGAATGAGATATGAATCACAACTATTATAGTAAAAGTGTACATACCATGTCCCCTCTTTATGCTCTATTACACTTACTTTAGTCCCGATCAATAAAACCCATCTACTATATCCCTAAACCACAGGCGTAAGTTTTTTTTGACATGGAGTGATTGGAATCATTTTTTTTGGTAGAGGTCGATTTTTTTGAATAGGTGATCTTTTTTTCCAAGGAATAGTTGACTTTGTCGATTTGTTTTTCCTTTCCCAAGTTCAAAATGAAAACAAAAGTCGATTTTTTTTCTATGGGTCGATTTTTCAGGAAAAGGCGACTTTACTTGATCAAATAGTCGATTTTTTTTGTTGGGTCGAATTTTTTTTTCCATAAAAGGTCGATTTCTTTCCAAAATGAAAAAAAAAAGTCGATTTTTTTGTGTTGAGTCGAATTTTTTTTCCAAGTTTGAGGTCGATTTTGTTTTTAAGTGGGTAGGTCAATTTTTTAAAGGAGGAAGTCAAATTTTTTCTAATGTGTAGGTCGATTTCAGGTCATCAAAAAAGACGATTTCCGGCAGTTGTTAAGTCAAATTTTTTTTTGTCATGTAATAAAATGTCGATTTTGTTTTTTTTAGGTCGATTTCTAGTCATCAAAGTCAAGTTTTTGTTCTCCAAGGTTCTGGTCATCAAAGTCGATTTTTTGTTCTCCAAGGTGTCAAAGTCGATTTCTTTAAGGATCATAGGGCGATTTTTTTTATTTTTCCATAGTCTACTTGCAATAAGTCGATTTTTTCCCAGAGTCAAGGTCTTCTTGCGATCAATCGATTTGTTTTGCGATCAGGCTGCTGCTCATACCAGTCGGCTCACTTGATCATCCGGCTCACTCCTCTGCTGATCATCCATCTCCAGTCGGCACACACGACCTTGCCCAGCAGCCCCGATTGCTCTATCCATGAAGCCATCTATCCCACGCTGAAGTCGGCTCTATCCATGAGTGGAGGTGTGCGAGTGAAGTCGATTTTTCTTGTTCCTACTCACTCGCTCCTGATCCCACGGTGCTGATCCAGCTTCCAGCTTTAAGAGTTCTTGGATCTTGTTCATATGAAGGAGATGAATCTTGCCTGCTGAAAATTGACCTTACACAGTAGCAAGGTTTCTTGGTGTTTGTTGTTCTACTTCTTATGCAAGTAAAAATCTAGGAACTTGCAAGGTTAGCATTTACCAAAAAGAAAAGAGCAGCCAATCACGAAGTATCATGTCACAATCATCATCTTCAAGGAACTCAATGGGCAGCAATGACTCCGATGATCAACCATATCAGCAAGATTCCGGTTCAGCCCAGTCCTCAAGTGATGGAAAAAATTCACTCACTTTGATCATCCACGATGCTCTTCCACCAGCATCTTTGGAAGTGATCTTCACAGCAGATGAGTTGCACACTACGCACCTCACAGAGATTGCCAAAGTACCACTTACCAAAGATATTGCAACAGACGAGGTGATTGACTTCTTCGAGTCCTTTCCCCACTTCACTGTAGGAACTCTTACCAAGAAAATGCTAGACAAGGTTATGAGGATGAAAGAGTCAGAACGGCTTCTGCCAGGGAGATCATACTCAGGGGTCGACGCAAGCAAGATATGTGAGGAATGTGTGAAGTTGTTAACCACCAACGACCTCTCAGAAAGGTACTATCACATCTTATGTGCATGTCAGTATTTTATTCTCTTAAGAAGGGTCGAATCCAAGTTCCCATTCAACAATATGGCTGCTTGTGACGCACTTTTATGTCTTGCCTGGGTGCGTTCATATCCCTTTCATCATCTAATATGGGCATCCATCATGGAAAAAAGGAAAAGGCATTCAGTACAGGTACAAAAAGACGCAAAGAAATTTCACGTCTACTCTTCTGTGATACTCTTGTGGCTAAAGGATTTACCATCGAGACTTACGGAAATACCAAAGAATGTGGGTCAACCATCTTCCATGAAGCGCAATACATCCACTCCTGTAAGAAAGAAACTCCCGGTAAAACGAGCACGAGTAAAAGGCGATGCATTAGAAGACATCCGAGCCCTTCCAATTGGTGATCAAGGTTATGCTGCAGCAAAAGGTACTCCTCCCCCTTCATCTTCACGTACATATGTGCGGAAAAAGGCTCCCAATCCTCAGGTTCACACTCACCATAGTGCTTCATATAATCCACCTACACCACCACCATCTTCTCCTATTTCCACTCCACATGCATCCTCTCCTATCCACATTCCTTCACCACGTATGTCACCTTCGATTCAGCCTCATCATACACCTATCCATGTCCCACCTATCCCCATACCTCCCATACCTCCTCCTATGCCATCACCAAGTTCACCTGCCCCCACATCTTAGTTACCCCTTCAAGTTCACATATGCACTCCACCTCCACCAAACCCATGCATTCTAGCACACCTCCACTCTCACCTTGTTCTTCCACTCATGCACTCCCCGCTTTAGAAAACATCCATATAGCAAATCTTCATGCAAGATGTTAGAATCTCTCTCACTACTCCATGACTATCACAAAGGGATCTCCTCATTTGTGGGGGAGGCAAACCAACAAGTACTTCAACTTCACAAACGGATGGCAGACTTAGAAGACCAGAACAAGAAACTAGAGAAGAACAACCAGGAACTCAAAGAGGAGAACGAGAAGTTGCGGAGGGAAGCAACATTCTATAAAGACATCCATGACAAGGCAAAAACTCTCTTTATGGCGGCCCAAAATGCACCCTAGTTAGGAATGGCACTGGATAGCATTAGATGTTTCTTTTTACTTTGTATCCGTCATCTCTTGTCTAGTTACTTCCTTTTGTAAGAAGCATTAATTGCATTTTACTTGCAAATGTCTTCCTTTTTTCCATATTATCTCTCACTTACATTATTTCAAAAAAAAAAAGAGAAGAAAAAAGAGAAAAAGAAAAGAGAAAAAAAAAGAGAAGAAGAAGAAAAGAAAAGAGAGAAACAAAAACGAAAAAAAAAAAAAGAAAGAAAAAACGAGTATTATTTTCTCCGAGGACGGAGAATGTCTAAGTGGTGGGCAACCTGTAGCGGGGTACTTTGATACACCCTTAAAATAATGTATTTTCTGTTTTGCTTTTCAAGATGCAAAAGCCAAGCACAAGGCATGTTATCTCGATTTCGAACAAAAAGAGAAGGAGATGAAGCGAAGAGCAAGAAAATGGAGAAAGGGGGATCCAGCTCATGAAGAAGGCCAAATTTCCCATTTCACCTATTTTCCAAAGTTCCCTAATTCCCATTTCACCTATTTTCCCAAGTTGCCTATTTTCCCATTTCACCTATTTTCCCAAGTTTCCTAAATTCCCATTTCACCTCTTTTCCGAAGTTGCCTATTTTTCCATTTCACCTATTTTCCCAAGTTGTCTAAATTCCCATTTCACCTATTTTCCCAAGTTTTCTAAATTCCCATTTCACCTATTTTCCCAAGTTGTCTAATTCTCTCCCATTTCACCTATTTTCCCAAGTCGTCTAATTTTCCTAAGTTGATCAATTAGTCGATTTTCCCAAGTTGACCTATTTTCCCAAGTCGTCTAAATCTCTAAGTTGTCTAATTTTCCTAAGTTGACCAATTAGTCGATTTTTTTAGTCAATTTTACAAGTTAGTCGACTTACTCAAAAGTTCACCAATTTTATGAAGTTAGTCTACTTACTTCAAAAGTAGTCTAATTTTTAAGAAAAGGGTGTACTTTTGATTTAGTCTACTTTTTTACTTGAAAAAGCGACTAAATTTCTCAGATCTCCATATAGTCTAAATTTTCAGCCACTTGCACGCGGAGAACTCATGGACGGTGGACGGTGCCGAATACAAGAATTTGGAAGATAGTGACGGCATGGAAAAAGTGGACCAAGAAAGAAGCTTCCAGAGTACCAAAATTGTCAAAAGTGTCAGAGAGCCTGCCAAAGAAGAAACTAATTTTGTCCCCTTTTGCTATCCTTCACTTCCAGGAAAACTATATAAGTAGACCTCTCCTTCAACAAAGGAGGGAAGACAAGCTCTGAGAGAGACTTGAGGAAGGAATGCAGAGCTGAAGCTTTGCCTTCTTTTGTGTGTGTAGAGCTCTTAGCTTACCTCTAGTGCTCCACTTGGTAGAATTGGAGTCAGCTAGCTTGGCACTCTGAGTGAGTAGTGGGCAAGCAGTGATTGGTCAATCTTCTTGTGAGCAGCTAGTTGGAAGACTAGAGTCTTGAGCATGTATGTTTAGAGAATCAAAGTGCAGCACTTAGAATGGAGGTGTATGCTTATATCTCCTACCGATTGCCCAGAGTTTGTATAATCCTCTTTTGAGCTGTTTGTACTCATAATTTCAGCTTCTTTCTCTTATTTCATTGTGTCCCTGTATATGCTATTTTCCTTCCCCATTGAGTCTTCAAATTGCAACCCACAGTGCATATTGCACTTAAGAGGACACACCACATCGAGCATATAGATCAAGAAATTGATCTACATTTGGGTGTCAAGATGATCTGCTGCAGGTGGCATCAAAGTACTAACCTATTTTGATTCTAATGAGATATTTACAATTTCAGTGAGAAACAATTTTCAGATACCCCACATGCATAAAAGGGCATACAATCTGCACTATATATATGATGTATGATATTAATATGATAACAAATTTTTAGGCTTCTTGAAATCCTCTATGTTTTTTATCAAAACATTTTGAGCAGACAGGACCACTGTAAGCAATTACATCTTCAATGCACTCACAGGCTAGTCAAGTACTTAAGGTTCACAACATCCAAAGGGAACATTCCATTGAGGCCCTTGTTATAGATAAGCCTGCATCCAATTACAAAATTTTCCATCTGATTACAAACTCAGCTAGAAATTCAGCAGAGAAAACCCTTGATAGGTTACAAATCTGGGACTCTTACAATTCCATTATATGGCAAGTTGTTCCATTGTTATATGTACAATCACAATGCATGTAGGCCACAAAGATTATTTGCCCAACAGGTCCACATGGATCATCCTCAAATTCCCAGCCATCAATGCTGTACTTTTGAGAGAGATTTTTCAAAACTAAAACTGCATTGAAAATAAATAAAAATATAGAGAACTGTTAAAAAATATATAAAATCAACCCACTCTTGTATAAATACTGGAAATGACAAGAAAGCTGAAATAAAAAGTCATAAGAAAGAAATCTATTAGCAGATTTTAATGGAAAAATTCACTATACTATCAGCAAGAATGCAATGAAGTGGATGAATGGCCAAAGCAAAGAGTAATAGGGGTAGCCTTGCTGTATGTCATGGCGCACTTTAATTTGAGCAGTAAGACAACCATAATCCTGTATGGCTTTGGTAGTGTCTTCACAAAGTAACGAAGTAAGTCCTGCTGGTTTGTATCCAAACACAATGTGATGCATAATAGAATAGATGAAGTTTCAAAGGCGTTTGTGAAATCAAGTTGAAGCATGAACTTATTCAACCAATGATCTATAGCATAATCAGAATCCAATGATCTCTAGCATAACCAAAAGCAAACATGACAGAGAGACCATTCTCATATATGGAGCATCCAAAGCCATATTGGGCAAGATGTCTAAGTCTGCTACCAACGACCTTTCCACGCAATCAGAAAAGACCTTGTTGATTATACTATGTAGTATGGACCAAGTAAAACAAACCTTGGGCATGAAAAAATAGTGAAACCTTCTTTGATACAAGGCAAAATCTGGCTACATTTTGATGGCAGCAAAAGTAACCGGAGTGCTCCCAAAAAACTAGAAAAAGATCATTAGATAAACCATCAAGGCCAAGTGATCCCCAATCATTGCAAGGCATAAGAATCACTTTTTCATCAAAGCATTTATCAAAATCCTGCAGTTAAAGAGATGAATGTATTCTTCAAGGAATCTAAGCAAAGTGGAGTGCCTCAACCGTTGGACAATGGATCAACCAATTGAGACAAGCAAATGATAAGAAGGAGCTTTGTAAGGAAATAAAGCAATTTTTTATGTAGAAAGTTGTCCGTTTGGCTTGAAACGAGTCATCAAATGAACTTGGAAGAAAAATCCGACCACAAAAGGCTGGGATAGACGCCCAAGGAGGAGTGCTCACCAATCACGGGAAGCATCCGTAGTACAAGGTGTTGCCCAGCATCAGAAGGGAGGTGTCCAACTAGGGGGTCGCCTACATGGAAAGTCTCCCAACATGAGGGAGGTGCTCAGGTAGGATGCTGCCCACACAAAAACAGGTGGAGTCTCCCATGTAGAGGAGATAGAGCCACCTTTGTTGAGGTGAAGTTGTCCATAGATAAAGTTGCCCATGTACAAAGAGGGTTGAGGAAAAGTCTCCCATGTGCAAGAAAGCTGAAGTAACCCAAGAAAATAGAAGTCTCCCATATCAAGAAATTGGTAGTTGCCTATATCAAAAAATTGGTAGTCACCCATATCAAGGAATTGGTAGTTTCCCAAGAAATTGGTAGTCTCATATGAAAGACTTGGTAGTTTCCCATATCAAGAAATTGATAGTCACCCATATCAAGAAATTGATAGTCACCCATATAATGAATTGGTAGTCGTCCAATTATATTTGATAGATGCCCATATACACCCTCCCCAACTTGGTAGAGCTCTATGGAGAGGCACACAAAGGTAAGTTAATGGTAGTGAAGAAGAAAACGGACAAAAAAGTGAACGGAGCCACTTAGATGGTGGGCTCCAACAAAGAAAGGTGGTTCCCATGTGGGGCCATTGGAAGTTCTAGACCAGCTTCTCAAAGGTTCCTTACAGTTGACAACCCTTGTGACATGTAGATCAACCTACCTAAGCCAAGACATCTCCACCCTCGACCATTCACCTCAAGCTACCAACAACCACATGCAAACTTGGATGGCCTCCTCTAAAAGCTTATATAAGGAATGTTCATGAGACAGCCCAAGACAATAGAGAATGTACACATTCAACTTATGTGTGTATAGGTTTGAAGGGCTTAGAGAGCCAACAAAAACAAGTCCCGCACTATGTTCCAATAAGAAAAAGGTACCAACACTTTCATGAAGAAGGGTCTAAGTAAGGTGATGTAGTGGAAGGAGTAATGCTTAGAGAAATACAAGAGGCACTCTAGGATGAAGCCCACCTATTGATAGCCATTCTCTAGTCTTTGTCAGTTGAGATATCTCATGCCAATATTGTGATTCAAAAGTGAATATAGTAAGGACCCCTTACTTCTAAGCTATATTAGGATTTGACTTTAAGGCATAGTACATTTGTTAACGATCCTATGGATTGTATCTCACTCGTTTCATTGTTTATTCGTTGTGATATCAATGTGTTTGATCAATTCATAATTTCGATTATTTTGATCGTGTTACCCTTGAAGACTTTATTGTACTCTATCGTTGAGCTTTATTTTCAATGCTCGTTATCAAGGACCTATCTATGAATATGCACAAAATGTGTTATTAAGTATTCGCTCCAAGGAGAACCCTCTTCTCAAATGTAACAATCCTTAAAGTGCAGCTATAGTTTGGCATGCTCAGTAGGACCCTTACACACTTCATGCAAGAAGTGGGAAGAAGAGCATAAGCAAGCGTCAAGACCTTGTCTAAGAGAAGTTGGCTACCTCACCCATGAGAAGTCATCTTGGGAACTCGCCTTGGCCAAACGGCTCGAAATTGTCAATTCACCCGAAGTTGTTAGACCCAAGGAACTTGTCCCAAAGGTAACTCCTTACATAGGCCCATTACAAGTAGGCTAGAGAGAAGTTGTCAAAGGCTTGATCAAGATGGGCAACCTGACAAAAGACTAGAAGGGGTGGGTATAAAATCTATGATATATATTGTCATAAAAGGAGACTTTCAAGGGTGCTCACAAGCTCTCTACCCTCTTGAGACAAGGTGCAACCCATTCGAGAATCCACCTCGGATACTTCTCTACAACACTTGGAACTCAGTAAGGAGGACTTAACCACTCCACTATCTCAAATTAACATAAAATTTCCTATCTTCAAATGTTAAAGCAAAAAGATGCAAATAATCGCGTGCAGGAGAGAGGTCCCGGGATTACATTTATGAAGCAACCCTACAACCAAGAAACTTGGTCAAACGGGCAATTGGCATGCATGGGTGACTAGAAACTCGACAAGTACCATGGCTTGGGTGACTAAGCAACTCTCTTGATCGAGGACATCTTGGAGGGCGGCTCAAGGCAGAGCTTGACCAGTGCCACCGTGCACTGGCATGTAACATCTCTGGCAAGGTGTAACAGCCCAAGCAAGGACAAGTACAACTATAACTTCCTTATCTTGATCATTAAGACTTCTGTATCAGACTCCTAAATGTCTTCCACCCTCTTAATCTATAAAAGGGTTCATTAACAGTATCAAGGGGATATAGGCAAGTGAATTCTTACCTCATATATATCTCTTAGTATCTAAACAAGTATCTCTAAGCATCTTAGTGTATTAAGTAAGTGATCTAATTGTAGTGCATTTGTATTTCCTCCATCCACACATGATTTCACCACCTACAAAGCTTCTAGTTTGTTGTTGTCATTGTTGATGTGGTTGTCATTGCAAAGTTGACAATGCTTTGTAGCATGATTGGTCTTTTCTCGTAATTTGCAAAGATTTACTTGAAAGTAAATCTTTGATAAATGATTTGCTTTATTACAATGAATGCATTTTGTGGCTCTTACAACCCAAGCATTTGTAGTGAATTCGTCATGAGTTTTTAGCTTATTTCCATATTATGGTAGGGAAATTATAACAACCTCTGGCCTAGGATAGGATCTTTATTTTTAGAACAGTTATGATTTCTCCAAACTTTTCATCGGTCATGGTTTTAAGTAGGATTACTACTTGATCTCCATTTTCAATGAGGCATTGCACATAAGCTAATTGAGTACAAATACTTTTTAATTTGTTGACATTGAGACATGGTAAGAGAATAAAGTTGCATTTTAAGTGCCATTTTGGAGCTTTGTATATAGCTCCAAAGTTTTGCTCTAACATAAGCCATGCTTGATTTGCAATTGTGCAATCATCCAAGAAAGGTACGTAATTATCATCCATGGATGTAAGTAACATTCCAAGTGCTTGTTCTTCCTTTCCAGTGAAATACGGTAGCCCTTTTCTATGCTCAAGTGGGCTATAGTTGTTTGGTCATGAGATAATCCTTAACTTTTGTTTTCCATGTGTGGAAATCTTGACCATTGAACTTATCTAGAGATTTGCCATTCATGATGGAGACATCCCACCAGAATGACTCACTTTGGCAGTGCCCAACTCCTTACAACACACTTTTATGGGAAGGTCTTGCCATTCAAAAGTGATGGAAGTGTCTAATCCCATGAAAAACTCAAAACAAACATATGTATATGGCATGCTCAAACCTAAAGATAGAAGTGGTTATAGAACCTTAGAAGCTTAAACTTTGGTCTCTCCTGCTTTGCTATTATTTCATGCAATAAACATCTTTCAATCTAGTGGCATGCATATTAAAGTGATTTTAAAGAATTCATTTCATATTTTCTGATCGTTTAAAGACAAGACAAAACTTTACAGCTCATGAGCTAATGGATGGCAACGAGGAAGAAATATAGAACAATAGCCACTTATCAATAAGAGTTCTTCTATTAACTTAAACCGATGGTTCATATTTCAAGCTTATTGGAGGCTTGCATGGACAATTACGAGCAAGTATATTGGAGCAATTCTAACAAAGGATCCTTTCATATTCATCGTTGGAGACTACATCCTCCCTAGACAGAATGAATGTTGCATACTAATTGGAGTGTAAAATTGTGTGAATAGGAGCTTGCAAGGACATAATAATTAGTAGGTGCTAGTAGGCTCTTTGAATGACTGTCTTTAGGCTTCCAAGTAGCATCTCCTAAAAATTTTGCAATGGTTCTTGAGTTGATCTCCCGGAGCACCTTGAGCACTAGTAGAAGATGATGGCAAATTGAAATTGAGCTCCTTAGCTTCAAAATTTGCACTCTGACTAAAGATCGCCAAGAAATTCATAATCTTTTGAGATTATGTAGTGGCAAAGCTTCAATGCAAGACTCTTCCATATATATTCGATCCTCCTATTATTGCCAACTCCAATTGTCTCTAGGTCGATAGAGAGACTAGTTGTTGCCAGAGAGAACAGAATTCTTGGAAGTTCTCGTTTGAATGCGGGCCTCGTCTTGCTCCGAAATTTGCAGGAAAGCTCATTGACAACAAGGTTTCGGGATTGAGTTGTTGCGCATGGAATTCAGAAGAGGAGAGGGAAGAGTTGAAGCTTCCATCACACCTTTGCTTCTAGGAACTAGACATAGTGCCTCTTTCTCTTCGATTGCTCATAGTAAATCTTGCATGTTGTAACCATGGTTCCACATGCAAATTAAGGAGAGATGTCGATGCAGCAGATATCTAAGGCTGTGATAACAAGTGATGAAAAATGATAGCTTAGAACCACTTGCATAGCTTCGAAAATAATCTCCTTCTATCATGCTAGAGACAAAGGTGGAAAGGGAGAGAGACTCTCGTATAGAAGAGAGAAAGCTTACAAGATATTCACACAGATAAGGAGTGAAGTTGTGCCTTGTATTACATGAACCAAAAGCATTGTTTTATACAAAGAGAGCTAGGCCATTGGCGAATCGGAAAGACATAAGAGCTTTGGATTGGATTATCCTCTTCGATAGAGAGAGTTCACGCATATAGAATGGAAGATCATAGCCAAGGTCACTTTTGTTTGTCACTAAGAGCAATGTTTCTTTCTACTATCTATTTTTCCATAATTGGATTTCAAACACAAAAGGTCAAAATACAATCATACTTTTCTACCATTAGAGCCTTACATTGATCTTTCTTGAATTTAAAAGAGAAAATTTTCCTAACCAAAGAAGAAAATCCATGTTTCACATCACTCAAGTATAACTTCGTAAATAAAGAGGTGAATTCAAAAGTTTGAAGCATGAAGGAATAGAATTCTTCTCTAGAGTTCTTGCATAGTTCATGACTTAATCTCAGGGATTCAGCGAAAGAATTATCTAAGATCCAAGTAGATGATGTTGGCACATCCGCTCCTTTGAGTAAATCCTTCCAAACATCATGAATGCTAGTTAGATGGCTTTGAAATAATTGCTTAGCAATTTGAGAGATGTATTTCAAGATGCAGTTGTAAATCTAGGTTTGATGGGATATGTAATTTCCGAATTGTATATAAAAATGGTTGTAGAACAAATTTTTGAAGGACAGAGTAAAGGATGGCACGAAGGAACCAAATATCAAATTGGGTGCCAAGACGTCCAAAATCTGGAGTTGGGCACCAAGACGTCCAGATGGTAGAGTTGGGCGACTGCATGCCCAAACAAGAAGACTTGACAAGGAGGCTAAGCGGGGACCAGCCACTCATCATTACATGACAAAGTCTGGTACTGGCGGCGGCCAGGCTGACAAATGAAACCGCCTAGTGCATTAACTTCCCATTACTCCCATGTAACAGACTTCCCTATTGTACCGGTTCCTCACGTCTCTCCTATAAAAAGGGGAAACCTCAAGAGAAGGGATAGGGGAATATAGCATATAGTGCACCCACCAGGAGAAGATAGCTGAGAGTGAGTGCAGGCTCATAGCTCGTAGATCGTAGAGTCCTGCTCATGTTATTTGCTTATGCTGCTTATGTTATTTGCTGATGCTACTTATGTGAGAATACTTGGAGGTTGTATTCTGTTGTTCCATTGTTTAGTGTTTGAATGATTAGTATGCTTTATGTATGATTAGCTAATGGCTGGTATTCAGATTATGTTACATTTGGTCTTCTAGTTGGTGTTGTTTTGCTTTATTCTTGCTGCTGTTGTGACTCTCACTCCTAAGTGTAGTTTGTAGTGATGATACGGAGGCTTGGTGATAAGTGTCTATTATGGTAATGTGCTTAAATGTGCCCATGTGCTTACATGTGCTCCACGAGTAGTGCATTTTGCATTCCGTGCACCCACACACTTCACTTCACCACCTACAGGTGAAAATTTGGCACGCCAGGTGGGACAGGGCTTCTGGAGATTTCCTTTTTCCTTGAGAAATCACTTAGAGTTGAGTACCCTTTTTTCTGAGAAATCACTTAGAGTTTGAGTACCTAGGGCCACCTCTCCTACTGCTCTTCCTCCTCTCTTGGGCGACTCCTCCTCCTCCTCCCCCTTCTTAACTTCTTGGGCGACTACTCCTCCTTCTTGGCTTCTTGGGCGACTACTCCTCCTCCTTTGGAGTCTTGGTCCTCCTCTTCTTTGGCGACTCCTCCTCCTCCTCCCCCTTCTTAACTTCTTGGGCGACTACTACTCCTTGGCTTCTTGGGCGACTACTCCTCCTCCTTTGGAGTCTTGGTCCTCCTCTTCCTGGGCGACTCCTCCTCATCCTCCTTCTTGGCTTCTTGGGCGCCTACTCCTCCTCCCCCCCACTTGAGCAACCTCTTCTTGGGCGAAGACGACTCCTTCTGGGGCGACCTCTTCATTGGGGCGACTTCCTCCATCAGAAGTAGTTCCAAAGATGGTCCATGACCCACACCAGAGCTAGCAAAGAGAAGAAGCTAAGCCCTAAGAAGACACCAATCAAAAGTTACCACAGAAGAAGGCCAGACCCTTACCTAACACCCATAAGAAGTCTATCTACCTCAAGCCTAGCTTCTAGAATAGAAGGGTTAGACGACAAGGCTAAAACTCAAAAGACTTTACCTCAAGACACTCTTCTTCATAAGGCTATGGCAGAGGAACTTTCCGCTTTTTTGTCAAGAATAAATATTAGATTTTCTTCATTTCATGGTGGTGCTAATGAAGATCCTGAAGATCATGTACGAAGATTTCTTTCAATTTGTAAGAGTAGGGGCTTACAGCAACGAAGGACTCCTTCCTTGCTCTCTTTCCATCAACTCTTGAAGGATTGGCGGACAAATGATTCAGCCAGTACGCGGAAAACCATTTCCAAACATGGGAAGCATTGAGGACTGAATTCACAGACGCATTTCGGCCAGGTAACTCTACAGAAAGAACGTTAGATGAACTTGAGAATCTAATCTTGCATATGGGAGAATCATTTTCAGAACTTATGATGCGGGCAAGGTCACTCGTGGCAAGATTGCCGAAACCACCAGGGGATTTCCTTGTTAAGAAGTGGGTGGAGAAAGCCTTGCCGAAATCCACACAGCAGCAGCTGAGAGAGCTTTTGAGACCGGATGCCACTTTAAGAGAATTTGAAGCAGCTTCCACGAGGATTGAGGCTGCACGGGTTCATTTTGGAACACATCCAGGTAAGACTTTCCCCCAAGATGAAGATATGGCGACAGCCTTGAGAAAGGAACTAGAGACCTTAAAGCTTCAAAGAAATAGAGAAGAGGACAAAGGTACCTCAAAAGGTCTCGCTCAGATACGACAAGAGATTGAAGAACTCAAAACATTAAGGGAGGTAAGAATTGGACTATGGTGTTCTCTCTGTAGTATGCAAGCACACACATCACAAGAATGTCCAAGGAGGCTAACATGCCACTTTTGTGGGAAGGGTGGCCATGAGGCCAAGGATTGTTATTTTTTGAAAGGTCTTGGGAATCAGGCTATGATGCAAGGACAACCACCAGCAACTCAATGGGTAGGGGTGGCTCAGTCCTCCTTGTTAGGGCAACCACCCTTACCATCCACTACAACACCTTCTGTAACAACGTTTTACACCAATCAAGGACATCAACGACAAGAAGGTAGGCCTCGTCAGAACCGACCACCTAGGCCTATAATGTGTTACAGATGTGGGGAGTATGGACACTTCCAAAGTAAATGTTCACTTCCTGAGGATGCCTCACCATGCAAAAATTGTCCTGAAACACGGGATCATTATACGAAGGACTGCCCAAAGTCAATGCCGTCTACAAGCACACCAGGTAACTCTTGCCCCCCTACATATGATCACAGTAACTAATGATGATGGCAATGTAGACTCTCCAAGTGCCCGAGTAGTCCGGCTTGAGGAACTTCCCGGAGTAATGACTAGGGCACAAAAGCAGAAGGCAGCTTTGAAAGATGTTGCCAAGGAAGCAACAGATTCAACAAAGGATAAGGGAAAAAAGACCATTGAGCATGAACCTTCTCAGGGAACCAACCACAACCAGGACAAAGAGAAAATCTCACTGGGAAGAGTAGGAAGAAATGAAGATACTAATGAGCAAGTTATTGACAAAGCTTATGCAATATCTAAGGAGGACCTAAGGAACTTTCAAAATGGTGCTACTTCAAGGAACAATCAAGAAGGCTTTCTCACTGCACTTCAAGTCTTGCAGAGCACTACCAACAGGTATCTTTATATAACTTGTTAGCTATGAGTCCTCGATTCAGAGGAGAAGTAATGGCTGCCATAAATGGATTAGACCCTGGCACCATGTTAAGAGGGGGGCAAGGCTTCACTTATCTAATTTCTCAACAAATACCTATACCCTCAACTTATAGCTCAGAACCATCTAGGATGGCACCTCTTACTGATTACAAGAGCCCTAGACTAACTGTAAGTATCAAGGGAACTCCTTTGGTAGGAGTGATAGTTGATGGGGGGATCTGGTATTAATCTGATGCCTGAGTACACAATGACATTGCTAAATCTGAAACCAACTAAGGATGCTCATTTTACAGTATCATTGGCAGACCAAAGCAAAGTAAGCCCACTAGGCATAGTGGAAAAGGTTGAAGTCGTCATCCATAAGCTAAAATTTGTGTTGAATTTTGTGGTAATAACACTCCCAAAGGTGAAGGGAGGATTCCCTCTTTTGATCGGAAGGCCATGGCTACGCCACAGTAAAGCGCTACATGACTGGGGTAGTGACACCCTATGGGTGGCGGGACCAGACAAGGTAATGAGACAGCTTCAGATGGAAGGAGGAACGGATGAAGCCCTGGGTACTTCTCAAGTTGTTCTCCATCCAAAGCAAACTACAGAGGAAGACAAGGAAGATAACAATGGAGAAGATGAACAACAAACTAGACAAGAAGGAGCAAACATTTGGGCCACACGTCCTCCACCATGGGTTCTTGAAAATCAAGAAATATCAAGAAAAGAAACGGCACCTTCACCTCCCCGGGCGTCTCCACCTCCTAATTCAAGTTGGGCGTCTAGACCTCCTAATCCAAATTGGGCACCTCCTCCACCTCCACGCAGCTGGGCGACTCCACCTCCTAGTCCCAATTGGGCGCCTCCTCCGCCTCCAAGTAGCTGGTTCACTCCGGAGGCTTGGGCTCCATACTCTACTCAATGGCCTCCACAATGGGCACCTGAATGGGCAGCTTATCCTCCATCTTGGGCTACCCCTACAACTAATTGGGCGGCCCAATGGGCATCCGGGAAGCCTCACAGAGAGCCATATAAAACAAAATCACCTGACATCAAGGAAGAAGTTGATATAAGAGAAGAAATATCCAATGAAGATCTAGGCGACATCATGGATTGGATTGAGGAGACCAATAATGTTTCATGCTTTACAATAGCAATCAAGGAAAAAGAAGAAGAAGAACCTACTGTGGAGTCTGTGGTATTAGGAGAACCAGCTAAAGATTTCCGAAGAGGTAAAGTTCTGAAAGGAGTTGAAGGAAGAAAAGGGATTGAAGCAAGCCAAATAGAAGAAGAACTAGTGGAAAGCATTTTCCCATTGATGGAAGTTCCAGTGGGATGGACGCAGGAAAAGACCGAGGAAATCACCATCAAGGATAATCCAACATTCAACAAGGAAATGTTGCTTAAGGATGAGGAAAGGCAACTTCAGAGTTTGCATGGAGTTACAAGAATTTGACAGGAATACCAAAAGAACTCGGAATACACACTATTCCTCTAGTGGTAGAAGCCCGACCAATTAGAGGGAAAATGTATAGGTTAAATCCCAAATATGCCGAACCAGTCAAGAAGGAAATCCAGAAAATGGAGGAAGCACGTATCATAGTTCCTGTAGAGCATTCAGAATGGTTGTCCTCTATGGTTATAGCTCCTAAGAAGCAACCTAATAAAATCAGGGTTTGTGTGGATTTCCGGGCATTAAATAAGGTAACCATCCCTGATGGGTTTCCCACTCCCTTTTCTGAACAAGTGATTGAAGATGTGGCAGGACATGTGCTGTACAGTTTCATGGATGGTTTCAGTGGATACAATCAACTGGAAATCCATCCTGATGATCAACCAAAAACAGCATTTGTAACTCCTTGGGGAACCCACATCTACACCAAAATGGCTTTCGGCCTTAGAAATGCACCAGCCACTTTTAATAGGACAGTATATCTAATCTTCAACAAGTTGCTCCTATTCTTAAGAATTTTCATGGATGACTTTTCAGCCTTCTCTAGAGCAGCCTACACCACTGCAGTAGAGAATGTACCAGAACATTTGAAGCAATTAGAACAAGTATTCCAGCGTTGCAGAGAGACAGGTTTGAAACTTAACCCAAGGTACCTTGTTAGGACATGTGGTCTCTGCTAAAGGGATGACTCCAGATCCAGATAAGGTAATGTCAATCCTTAAACTTCCAAGACCTATAAATGCTAAAGAGGTCCAGAGCTTCTTGGGGCACACAGGATATCACCGCAAGTTTATATGCATGTATGCAGAGGCAGCACGACCACTTTCACGGCTTACGAGTAAAAGTTTTCCCTTCCAATGGTTTGAAGAGGAAGAATCAAAATTCACTTATCTAAAACAGAGGTTGGCATCTGCACCTATACTCATCTCACCAGATTGGTCTCATACATTCCAAGTGCATGTAGATGCAAGCTTGTATGCAGTAGGAGCTATACTGACTCAACCAAGCGAAGTACACAAATTAGATCAACCCATCCATTACACGAGTAGGCTCCTCACAAAAGCCGAGAAGAACTATAGCACCACAGAAAGGGAAGCATTGGCTATTGTATTTGCCCTTAAGAAATTCAGGCACTATTTATTAGGCACTACATTCACAGTGATTACGGATCATCAAGCTTTAAAATATTTGTTGAATAAGCCACAAGTTGCTGGAAGAGTATGGAGATGGTTGCTTCTCTTCCAAGAATTCGACTTTGAAATTGTACAGAGAAGCAGTAGGCAACATGTCATTGCAGACCACTTCTCTCGCATCAGGCATCCAACTCAAGCAACAAAGGGAGTAGAAGATGATTTCCCAGACAGCCAAATCTACAAGGTAAATATAGCACCTACATGGTATAATGATTTAACTCTCCTCCTAGGAAAGGGTCAATTTCGTACTGGGTCTACTCCATTGGAAAGGCGTAGACTCCTCCTAAAAAGTAAGAATTTCATGATGGCAAAAGATACCCTCTATAAGGTTGGTCCTGATGGGATGTACAGAAGATGTCTTCAACCACATGAAACAGAAACTGTTCTTCAATTGGCACATGAGGGAAAGTCTAGTGGTCATTTTCCTGGACATATCACTGCATTAAGAGCACTTCAAAGTGGCCTATGGTGGCCATATCTCTTCAGAGATGCCACTAAATTTGCCAAGGCATGTGATGTTTGTCAACGATGTGCACCCAAGCCAACACGACAAAGGAACCAGCCGCTTAATATCTCTGTAGCGTGGCAACCCTTCGAGCATTGGGGAATAGACTTTGTTGGTCCAATTTTTCCAGTAGCACAAGATTCAGGTGCAAAGTATCTTTTAGTAGCAACGGATTATGCCACTAAGTGGGCTGAAGTAATAGCCAATAGGGAATGTACTGCTGAAACGATAGCCACCTTCTTGTATAATTACATCTTTTGCAGATATGGATGTCCAATAGAGGTCACAACAGATCAAGGATCCCATTTCGTCAACAAGGTACTGACTTTGATTTTTGAAAAGTATCAAATATTCCATAAGAAGTCCTGTGCATACTACCCAAGGGCAAATGGTCAGGCAGAGAGCACAAATAAGGTCCTTATGCTCTTACTAAGAAAAACATGCTTACAGGTTCCTAATACATGGGGCCAGGCATAACTTGGAACCTTGTGGGCCTACAGAACTTCTTTCAAAGCCACAACAAGACATACTCCATTTGAACTAGTGTATGGAATACAAGCAATTGCTCCTTTTGAGTGCTTGCATGGCTCCAACCGCGTGGGAACCAATCGAATTCCTGGATTTACTGGCGCACTCTCAGCCAACATTGTGAGGCTACAACTTCTTGAAGAAAAGAGAAGGATAGGCAATGAAACTCTAGTGGCAATACAGGAAAAAAGAAAACAGGATCATGATGCAAACCTCTGGAAATCAAAGATTAAGCAAGGAAGCTTAGTTTTGTTGTACCACCCGCGACTATTTGAGAAAAAGGCTAAGAAGAAGTTGATGCCAAGATGGAACGGACCTTTTAGGGTCATATGCACACTTCCAAAAGGGGCAGTACAAATCTCCACATTGACCGGCACAATACTGCCCTTAGTCAATGAATCTAAGCTAAAACCCTATGTAGAAGGATAGGTAAGCAGGAATTGCCCTTGTATATAATGTATATACCTTTATGTTGTTCCCTTATGTCATTTCCTTATTAGATTTTTCTCACATATCTCATTCCTATTTATCTACTCTCTTAGACTACTACCACCACTACCATTTTCCTCTCGCTACTCATAGGCATTATGCTTGTTCTATCTCTTATCACATAAATTCTCTTCCCTTTTCCTTCTGATGCCACCTCTCTAGGCCAAGAATGGCAAAAGATCATCTCAAACCATTTACCACTTACATGGACGACCTCCCCTCCACCCTTTCTCTCTATGGGCGACCTCTCCTCCAACCTTCCTCTCCATGGGCGACCTCTCCAATCTTCCTCTCTTGGGGGTCCTTTCCTCCACCCTTCCTCTCCTAGGAAGACCTCGCCTCCCTTACTCCTCCTTCCAATGCCCCACTCCCTCCAATGCTACAAAGGCGCCCTCACCTCCTTCCTTGCTTACCTTAGCACCCGATCTATCTCGTCTCATCCCTTCCCCTCCAAGAACGACCTAACCTCCTCCTCCCTCTCCTCCCTCTGAATAGCAAATTTTCCATGCTCTGTCACTTGGCACCTTCCCTCTAAGGTTGACTAAGATCACTTCCCTTCCTTCTCCATCATTCTAAGGCAACCACCCCTCCACTCCTCCCCACCTCTAATCTAACTAGGGCGACCCCTCTTCCCACCTAGGCGAACCCTACTCCCCACCTAAGGGGACCTCTCCTCCCAACTCCCACCATGGGCGACCTCTCCTCCCAACTCAACTCTAACCTACCTCCTCATCCTTGGCGACCCCTCATCCTTGGCGACCTAACTTTCATCTCCCACCTTGGGCGACCCTCCTCCCATCTCTAGTCTCAAAAACTAAGGCGACCCTCCTCCCTACCTAGCGACTCCTCCTCCCACCTCTATTCTCATGACCTCGGTGACGCCTACTCCCCACCTAAGGCGACCTCCTCCCAACTCCCACCATGGGCAACCTCTCCCCCCAACTCTATTCTAACCTATCTCCTCATCCTTGGCGACCCCTACTCCCAAGAAGTAATTGAACCACTTTATAGGGTCCTCTCCATCCTGTGAAAAGTTCTTTTACTTTTCTCTTGACCAAACTAGGTTGATACAAAAGTACAAGTGAGCCTTCCTTAATGGATCTATTCCAAAGAAAGTGGTCATGATGTTTCTTTCTTTTTAATTGAGAAGTCCTGATGTTTTTCCTTGCTCCCACTCTGAGTTCTTCACCTAAGTGGATCCTGGCATGTTGTGCTTGCTTAGTCCAATGATCGATTTTTTGTTTTCCTACACATGTAGACCTTTGAATGAACTCCAAAGGAGCTATAGCCTCAATGCCATACAATAATTGAAAGGGTGTGTGCCCAATGGTAGCCTTGTAGGCAGTTCTGTAAGCCCAAAGCACTCCCAAGTATGCTATGCCCCATGTAGTGGGCTGTTGATGACACATCTTCTTAAGTAAGGAAACTACTAACTTATTTGTGCTCTCTGCCTCACCATTAGCTCTAGGATAATATGCGTAGGATTTCTTGTGGAAGATTTTATACCTCATGAATATGGTTGTTAAAGTTTTGTTGACAAAATGTGTACCTTGGTCCGTAATGATTTCAATCGAGCATCCATACCTACAGAAAATGTGCTCATATAGAGTCTCCTTCTGATCAAGAGTCTCCTTTTGTCTAATGTTGTCATATGTGCGGAGCAAGTGCCAGTAGATAACAAATGGACCATTTTATTGTACCATGATGGATAAGTGCCTACCTGGAAGAGATGATGGTCAGGGAGATCATCATCCTCTCCCTTGCCTTCATCACTTCTATCCTAGATAGATGATCTACCATTACATGTTGTTTGCCTAGTCTCTGCACTACTTCAAAATCAAATTCCTGGAAAAGTAGTAACCACCTCCAAATGCGACCTACAATGTTATACCACAAAGTGAACACCCAAGAGGTAGTGTCTAAACTTTTTTAGAGCACACATAATGGCCAATGCTTCCCTTCCTGTCGTCTTGTAGTGGCATTCAGCCTTGGTGAGAATCCGACTTGCATAATGAATTGGCCTATCCAATTTATGTTCCTTGCTTGGTTGTGCAAGAATTGCACCTACCACGGTGGAGCTTGCATCCAGATGCACATGAAAAGGTACCTCCCAATCTGGAACTATAAGAATGGGGGCGCTCACTAGCTTCTTCTTGAGAAGTTCAAATGCTATTTCCTCTTCGTGAGACCATGTAAATTGGACTGATTTTCCTGTTAGTCTAGACAGTGGCCTTGCTATATCTACATACATTTTGATGAACTTCCTATGATATCCAGTGTGACTTAAGAAGCTTTGTGCTTGTTTCACATTAATACGACGTGGCATTCACATAATGGCTAGTACCTTATCAGGATCGGGAGCCACACCTTTTGAAGAAACCACATGCCCAAGAAGTGTGCCCTCAGTGACTAAAAAGTGACATTTGTTCGGGTTAAGCCTTAGTCTTGCTTCGTTGCATAGCTCGAACACTTCTTGCAATTGAGAAAGGTGTTCTCTAAAATATTCAAGAGAAGAGGAGCATCTTGCACCTGAGAAAATGGAAAAATCATCCATAAAAATCCTTAAGAATTTCAAAAGTACTAGCTCGAAAATGGTGCAGACCACCGTGTTGAAGGATGCAAGAGCATTCCTTAGACCAAAGGCACATTTTAGTGTACACATATGTACCCCAGGGAGCGACGAAGGCTGTTTTGGAATGATATGCTAGATGAATTAGTACTTGATTGTACCCACTGAAACCATCCATAAAGTTGTAGAGAGAGTGTCCAGCTACATCTTCTACAACTTGTTCAGAAAAAGGAGTAAGAAAGCCATCAAAGATTGTTACCTTATTGAGATCCCTGAAATCGACACAAATTCTGATTTTATTAGACTGCATCTTAGGTGCTATAACCATGGATGACAACCACTTTGAATGTTCCACTCGTACAATTATTTTCGCCTCTTCCATTTTCTCAATCTCCTTTTTCACAGCTTCGGCATATTTTGGATTGAGTCTTTATATCCTTCCTCTAATTGGCTTTGCATTTTCCACAAGAGGTATGGTGTGCTCTCCTAAGTGTGGAGCTATCCCTTCAAGGTCTTCATAAGTCCATGCAAAGATGCTTTTAAATTTTTTCATGAAAGTAATTACCTATGTGAGTAGAATGGGATACTCCCACAACCAAGATACGAGAAGAACTGGTTGAGGTTTTTCTTCGGTTCCCAGGTTGAACTTCTTCACTAAGCTGGAAGTTAAAATGGATTCTGTAGATTCTTGTGTGAAAAGGTCATTTGAAAAGCATGGAGATTCATCTAGAGGATATTAGTTTCCTTCTTTTGAACCCATCCTCTTGCTAGCTCTTCCTTTGGTGCAAAGTCCTCATTAGCCTCCGTTTCAAGATTTTCAAAGTCTTCCGATGATTTGCTTCCATCGAGAGGGTCTTCGTGGTAGTGCCCGAACATTTTATCCTTTCCCCGTCTATAGTCGAGAACATGTTCCCCTAACCCAGTAGTTTCTATTTCCTTGTCATTATGTGATATTAATCCCACATCAAGGAAATGAGTCTACTGTTTCTATCCATTGGAGCAGATCTTGTTCATCTTCTACTTCTAATTCTTTTTTCTTATGAATGGAAAAGGAATGTGCTTTACCTTCATGTTGCTCCTGATCCTTGCTATCAAGATGTAGATAATGTCGTGAGTGCCCAGAAGTGTTGACCAGCAAGGTGTCGTTGCTCCAATCATGGACTCGTTGATGATGTCTCAGCCAAGGTTGTCCAATCAATAGCGAGTACCATGAGTGGAACATCAACCACAACAAAATTTAGGAAAAATTGGATTTTCTGAATGCACAGAGGCACTTGTTCCACTATTCCCAAGCGATGGACATGCTTTGGTATGCAAGAGTCACTTCTAGGCCTAACGAGAGCATAGTGAAAGAGGCTTTCTTCATCATTTCTAGGCCTAACGAGAGCATAGTGAAGTGACACATCATATTAATGCCCGATCCTCCATTGATAATTACTCCTATAAAAGTCTTGCCTTTGATGGTCAAGGTGAGTTAGTAGTGGGTGCCAAATAAGTGGGCTTCTTGTGAGTGAGTGAGGATAATACACTCTAATGCGGAAACGTGAATTGATACATATAGTGTGAATTAACTCCAAGAAGTTGCACATACGTGAAAGTGTGAATCCATTTGATTTGGATCTTAAGAACAATATGATGTATTCAAAGATACCAAAAAGAACCTGTAACTCTTCATACATGGCTTGCGATAAAAACGTGCATGTGAACTTCTTTCAAGTGTGTCTAGAATTCTTCTTCATGAATGTATTTGCATGAGAAGGAAATATATCATCGAAAAGAAACATAATGGCTGATTCACCTTGCGTCAGGTCATTGACATCATTGTGTGTTACCAACAAGATCAAGTGAAGTTGGACATCGTACATATGTTACATATACAACATAAGAAAATAACTTATGTGAACATAGGCATGTGTGTTCAAGCAATGAACAATTTCCTATAGCTCCTTTAGATTCGACTGTAATCTTCAAAGATGTCTTCAGCCTTGAAGTATTAGCAACGTACTTCAGATCTGGAATGTCTCTTGTCTATGCGATGTATGTACGTCTCTGCTTTTGTCATACTCATCATGCGGGCTTCATCAATTCTCTGCTGTGTGCATGAGTGAGACTTTGTCTGCAACCTGTAACCAATGACTTTTATCATACATATCATGCGAACTTCATCGCTTCACTATTGCGTGCATGAGTGAGACTTCGTCTGCAACCTGTAATCACATAAATAAAGTATATCTTGCCTGTGTACAGAATATATTATGCCTTCCTTTTATAACGATCTTCAACAACTGAAGATAGTTATAATTTGACCGTATGCATAAGACACATTGTCCATAGAAGCATCATGATACACCATGTTATCGAATACACATAAAGATATAATGCATATAGTGTGACGCATGAATGAAGGTGCACATGTAAACATTGTAACAGAGAAGTTACTGTGAATTAGAGACAGTCATACAAAAAGCTGCATGGACAAAATAACGCAATGATTGAAAATGTATATGTGCGCATGATGATGGCATTACATGTGATACAGGAACGAAATCCTCATGCTTCGAAACGTGAGAACTCTTGTTGCTTTTATGATTCCAATACTCAGAAAACACGCGAGTTTGAAAAAATGGTTTCAATAATATATACCAGACTTTCCAAAACGTTTATGACGAGTGCTTGATCACATACGAGTGCATAACATACATATAAACAATGATCTACTCATTATGAATAACACTGTAGTACTGTCTGTATAAACACAACACTATAGAACAGTGAAGTGTAGGCACAGACGCAACATGTGCATTGAAGATCAAGAGAGCGAGAGAAGCAGCGGGGCAGACTAACAGCAGATATGTCATGTATACATAATGTCGCCCACCAGTTCTATTGCTTAATGGTGCTTATATACATGTGATATCAAGCGGTAGAGTTTGCCGCTTACAAGATTCTATTCCATAAAAGATGAGTTTGATTTCCTTGATTCAAGGAAGATCACCGCAGAACCATATATCTTCCTTGATTTATGGAGATGTCTCATGAGTTGGCCTATTTCGTGGATGATTTACTCTTCCCTTATTAATTATACGCTATGGTTCATGTGGGTAAAAAAAACTACTTAAGACTAGGTTCATATGGAAAATTTTTATGGGATTTTCTATAAGAAATATGAAGTGCTAAGAGTGGTGAATTTGGAGATTGCCTGCTCCAACAGCTCCCCTTCAATCTTCAAATTCATATTTGATGTTGTCTTCTTGCTCTCTTTTGCTTTGCTATTTTTTTTGCTATTTCCAATTTGATCTAACTTTTCATATGCCTTTGAATCTTTGGTTCTGCTTCCCGCTTCTCTACTCCATGCTTCATATGTGATTCCTTTTTATGTATAATCTTATGTTGATGACGTCTTCCTTCATGATCTTGATGACTTTCCCTTCTTGATCATTTGATATAGAGATTTCCTTGATCCTTGTTGATCGACTTCTTGAAATCTTCAAGAAGTAGCTTCCTTTCTCCCCTTCTTGTTGATGCCCTTTTCAGTTGATATTGTCCATCATGTGGTCCTTGATGTGGTTGGCCTTTTCTTCAAATGAGTTGTAGGTCGCCAAGAGTAATCTTTGCTTCATGCGGTTAATATGGTTGATCTCCAAGCATAACTCCCCTTTGATCTCTTTGGATGATGTAGATTTGATCTTGAATCTTTTTGATCTCCATGTCCTTGTCTTTGATGGTGTCCATTGATGTAGTCGTTTGCTCCATGTAGTCGATCTTTGCTTCAAGAGTTACTTCCTTCTTTCCTTTGTGGTTGAACCTTCTTCCAAGAATATTGTCTTGTTGTATGTTGATGATGAGCCTTTTTTTCTCTCCCCTTCAATCTGAAAATCCTTTTGGATAGCTTTCTTTGAAATATAAAATTTCAAGAGCTTGATACATAAGCACTTTATTTCATAATGATGATCATTTGATCATAATGGAAGATTCAAACAAGTTACAAAGCTACAAAAGTGGCTTTATCTATGGCTTTTGCCTTTTATGTACAACAACTTAACTTTGTCCAATGCAAAGTTCAGAGGTTGTGGTTTTCCTTCACTCATCTTGGAGCGAGCATTGCTCTAGCTCTAGAGTGATTCTATTCCTTCACTTGTTTGATGACTTCTTTTACATAAAGAATTGAAGCTAATCAAGATCCCAGCTTCTTGATCAAACTTCATGTTGTTTACACCTTCTATGTGTAGAAACAAGTGCTCACACCACTTGTATATGTGATCAACCTTTTAATTTACAATGGTTGGTAATGAAAGGGATTTGAGTGCTTTACTTGCTTTTACATAAGATCCAATGTGTGTGATAATATGCAGCCTTTGAATGACTCTTTATAAGTGAGAGTCTATACAACCTTTCTATGAATGCAAGTCAAAATGACTTATGATAGCACATCTAAGGTGCCTATATCTCTCCAAGTGGAGTAAAGTAACATTTTACCTTTGATTGAATGTGTTGAATATACCTTGCTTTTCTTCCTTTTGAGCAAGTCTTCTTCTTTATCTTTAAGTGCGTTGAATGCACTTCCTTTATCTTCATATGGTAAGAAAATCTTCAAGAGTGCATTGGATGCACTTTCCTTTTTCTTTACTTTACTTCGTCCAATGGAGAAGTGAGTGAGCTCTTTGAGTAGTGACGTCCACGGTCTTTGCCTCGATCACTTGAATCTTCTTCTTTTAACCTTCTTCAATGGAGGAAGAGTGCTTAGATAGCACTTGGCTGCAATTTCAATCTTCTTTGATGGATACGTGCTTGAATAGCACTACAATTACAAGCTTCTTGCTTTATGCACATATTCAATATGGAGCTTTGAGAGGTACAAATCAATGAACAAGAGATATATGTGATCTTTTTTTGAAATATGTGATAGAGATTCAACGTATAATAAGAATAATCTACGATATGATATAGATTTCTATGAGAAGGCTTAGAAGTGTTTTAATGCTAGAGGATTGGTTTCTCCAAGATAGAACATGTATGAGCATTCATCCTAATCGATTTTAAGTGCACTCGGATCTTTAGAAGATGGATACTATCAAGGAAGAAATCAGATTGATCCACATTACCAAATGAATGCTTTTAATGAAGGATGCCTTCTCGATTGTTGAACTGGAGTCCTTGGAGATGATAACTAGCTTTTTGAATTCTAATTCTCGATCCTCGGGCTTTTGTAGATTGTGTAGACCTTCTTGATATCTTCATTTTGAACTCATTTGTTGTTGATGATGAGCCTTGCCTTGAGCCTTGATTTTCAATCCTTCTTTGTTTTTTGAAAGAAAATGATCTTGAGTCCTTTGAGTTTGCATCTTCATCTCGTGCTTTCTTCATAGTTTGATCATGGTATCTTCATTGATGCTGATTCTTCAATGCATTGCTTCATGGCCTTTGACTTAGCTTGAATCACCTTCCAAGCTTCAATCATCACCTAACATAATAATAATAGAAATGCATTCTAACAACATATTGTATATGAGGAATAGCTTAATCCTTGCTCTTCCTTGAATTTTTGAATTGAGTATATCATACATATGATATCTCAATTGCTTGGTCCAAAAGATACAATAAAAAACTTTCCAAAAAATGAGGTTTCATTAAAGATTCCAGCATAAGTAAGTTTGGACACATGCTTCAAGGTCGCTTGGTGAAAGAGTAGTCTTCATTCTCCTTGATGCTTCCATGTTGCTTCAAGGTCGCTTGGTGAAAGAGTAGTCTTCATTCTCCTTGATGCTTCCATGTAGCAATTTGAACTGCAAGTATAGCTTGAGGGCTTGAAACTTCTTCATCCTCTTGCATGGTTGATGTTGCAAGAAAGTAAACCTGCATCATGTATTGTCTTCCATCCTAAAAGTATATTGCTTTTACTATCATGGAATACAAACAAACGAATTGCTTCACACTCCCCTTGATTGCCAATATGGGTAGGTTATGTAATCAAATGTGTTTACTACAAACTTCATGAACATAAGCTTTCACATGCCTCAAGTACAACAAATGTAGTATGCAATGAAGTGTTTGGTTGAGGCCTAAAATACCCTCCAAGTTACAAATCAGGTAACCATAACATAGCAGGATTACATTGAGTAATCATGAAATCAAATAATGCATAAGCATGAATAAATCAAGAGACTTGACTTTAGATGATGTTCATAAGCATGAATATATAATGTCTCAAATAAGTATCTTCCAATAGAAACCACCAAGCTGCGTCCATTTGTATCTCCACTTGAGTTGAATCCATGTAAGGTATGTGTAGCATGTAGCACACATAGCATATGTTGTTGATGTAGTTGAAACCGTTTCTTCAAATCCTGCTCTCCATAAGTTGCTTTGAAATACCTTCCTTCAATGAGTGTTGATCCACTTGCTTTATAGACAAAATGTCAAATAATGAGGTGTTGACGAGGGTTGTTGAAGACTTGGAGTAGCTCGCGAAGGCTATAGATGGCTCTGATACCACTGTAAGTGAGTGAGGATAATACACTCTAATGCGGAAACGTGAATTGATACATATAGTGTGAATTAACTCCAAGAAGTTGCACATACGCGAAAGTGTGAATCCATTTGATTTGGATCTTAAGAACAATATGATGTATTCAAAGATACCAAAAAGAACCTGTAACTCTTCATACATGGCTTGCGATAAAAACGTGCATGTGAACTTCTTTCAAGTGTGTCTAGAATTCTTCTTCATGAATGTATTTGCATGAGAAGGAAATATATCATCGAAAAGAAACATAATGGCTGATTCACCTTGCGTCAGGTCATTGACATCATTGTGTGTTACCAACAAGATCAAGTGAAGTTGGACATCGTACATATGTTACATATACAACATAAGAAAATAACTTATGTGAACATAGGCATGTGTGTTCAAGCAATGAACAATTTCCTATAGCTCCTTTAGATTCGACTGTAATCTTCAGAGATGTCTTCAGCCTTGAAGTATTAGCAGCGTACTTCAGATCTGGAATGTCTCTTGTCTATGCGATGTATGTACGTCTCTGCTTTTGTCATACTCATCATGCGGGCTTCATCAATTCTCTGCTGTGTGCATGAGTGAGACTTTGTCTGCAACCTGTAACCAATGACTTTTATCATACATATCATGCGAACTTCATCGCTTCACTATTGCGTGCATGAGTGAGACTTCGTCTGCAACCTGTAATCACATAAATAAAGTATATCTTGCCTGTGTACAGAATATATTATGCCTTCCTTTTATAACGATCTTCAACAACTGAAGATAGTTATAATTTGACCGTATGCATAAGACACATTGTCCATAGAAGCATCATGATACACCATGTTATCGAATACACATAAAGATATAATGCATATAGTGTGACGCATGAATGAAGGTGCACATGTAAACATTGTAACACAGAAGTTACTGTGAATTAGAGACAGTCATACAGAAAGCTGCATGGACAAAATAGCGCAATGATTGAAAATGTATATGTGCGCATGATGATGGCATTACATGTGATACAGGAACGAAATCCTCATGCTTCGAAACGTGAGAACTCTTGTTGCTTTTATGATTCCAATACTCAGAAAACACGCGAGTTTGAAAAAATGGTTTCAATAATATATACCAGACTTTCCAAAACGTTTATGACGAGTGCTTGATCACATACGAGTGCATAACATACATATAAACAATGATCTACTCATTATGAATAACACTGTAGTACTGTCTGTATAAACACAACACTATAGAACAGTGAAGTGTAGGCACAGACGCAACATGTGCATTGAAGATCAAGAGAGCGAGAGCAGCAGCGGGGCAGACTAACAGCAGATATGTCATGTATACATAATGTCGCCCACCAGTTCTATTGCTTAATGGTGCTTATATACATGTGATATCAAGCGGTAGAGTTTGCCGCTTACAAGATTCTATTCCATAAAAGATGAGTTTGATTTCCTTGATTCAAGGAAGATCACCGCAGAACCATATATCTTCCTTGATTTATGGAGATGTCTCATGAGTTGGCCTATTTCGTGGATGATTTACTCTTCCCTTATTAATTATACGCTATGGTTCATGTGGGTAAAAAAAACTACTTAAGACTAGGTTCATATGGAAAATTTTTATGGGATTTTCTATAAGAAATATGAAGTGCTAAGAGTGGTGAATTTGGAGATTGCCTGCTCCAACACTTCTTACTAGACACGATCATATTGGAAGGGATATGACCACCACTAATTGTGATTTCATGGGTTGGACAAAATGCTTCAATTATTCCTAGAACATCACTCCTAAACCTTTCATCCATCCTTAAAGATCATATAGAGATACATGTATAGATTATTTTTAGAAGATTCTCTTTTCGATGATAGTAGAATCCGAGTCTAGCTTGGACAAAATGCTTCAATTATTCCTAGAACATCACTCCTAAACCTTTCATCCATCCTTAAAGATCATATAGAGATACATGCTTATAGGTTTTTTTAAGAAGATTCTCTTTTCGATGATCATAGAATCCGGGTCCGGCTCTTCTAATGACCCATTCAGTTCCTTCACAGTGTCCTTGTAAGCTTTATCTACTTCTTTGCCTCTTCCTTCAAGATAAGGCACCTTCAGGCTAGGTCATGCCTCCTCCGAGCAATTGGTCTTTAGTTTGTCTTGATCTTGCAATTTCTTCTTTTGGGCCCGCATAAGTACTCCTGCATGAATTTCTCCGGCATCAATTTCTTCAGAGTTGATTTTTTGTAGTGATACCACATTTGCTACAAGAGAATCTAAACTAGCTTATTCTAGTGGATTCCCAGGAAAAATTGGTTTTGGTCCGATTTCAAGAATTGGTCCCTCTAAAGTAGGTCCAATTTTTTTAATTGGTCTTTCTCTTGATTCTTGAAGATGGTCCAATTCCTAAAATTGGTCTCATTTCTAAAATTGGCTTCACTAGTAGAATTCGTCCGTCGGATATTGGTCCCATTCTGAGAGTTGACCCAACTTCCAAAATTGGTACATTTTTTGGAATTGGTCCGAGCTTTGAACTCTGCCTTGTCCTTGGAATTAGTCCATTTTGTGAGATTGGACTAATTTTCAGGCTTGGAATTAATCCATTTTGTGAGATCGGACTAACTTTCAAAATTGGACTCACCATTGAAATTGGTCTATCTGAAATTCGTCTCATACTTCAAGTTGGCCTAATTGCAGGAATTGGCTCAATTTCTGAAATTAGCTTCTTTTCGGAAATTGTTTTGTTCAAGCTACCTAAATATTCCATGTCAGTTAGGTCTCCCCATTTTAAAATGCTTTCTCCTTTCAAACAAATCACGTGCTTTCTCCTTTCAAACAAATCACGTTCACTGGTAGAAGGAACTCCCAAGCTGCTGCCCACATAGTCCTCCTTGGGTGGTGCTCGGCCGCAACTTTGGACAATCCTTTGAGTAGTGATCAGTGATATCCGGCAAAGTTTGCATGGAGGTGAACCTTCAAGAAGAGGACATCGACTCTGGAAATGCCCGTACTCACCACACCGATAGCACATTATAAGATTCTTCTTGTTGATTGGTTTTCTTTGGTTGTTGTTATTGTACTAAGAGGCATTGTTGTTGAGCTGAGGGGCAGTATACATTACTTCTTGTGGGTGCCCTTGGCTATGTTGGTTGAAGTGAGCTCCAAGAACCTGGATCCAATTGGTTTGAATGCCTTTGAGAAAGTAGCAATCTCTTGCCTTGTGGCCAATTTTTCCACAGAACTGGCATGTGGTGATCTTCTCTCGACATTCCTCGTTGCTATGACATGATTTATTACATACTGTGCACCAAAAGAAAGATTTTACCTCTTTTTGAGCTTTAAGCTCCTCCACCTCTTGTCGGAGACATGCGATAGTGTCTTCTCATGCATTCTTTTCTTCTTGTAGGTTCTTCTGTAGTTTGAGAGCCTCTAACTCCCTTCTCAAGCTTGTCATTAAGTCCCAGGGAAATACTTCTTGATTTGCCTTCCTTCCTTCAAAATGTTGGCGAGCCTCCTCGATCCTAATTGGAGCACCTTCAAATTCTTGTAGTGTTGCATCTACTCTTAATAATTCCCTAAGTTTCTCTTGAGAGGATTTCGGGAGGGCTTTTTCTACCCGCTTCTTAACTAACAGGAAGTTTGACTACTAGAGATTTTACTCTAGTCATTATCATTCCCTGGCTGAAGTTTAAGATTTTCTAAATGGTCCAGAGTTCATTCAATAGAGTTACTTGGTCTCAAGGTGTTGGTGAAGGGTGTCCTTAAGGCTTCCCACGTTGCAAAATGTCCTTCAGCATATTGACTAAACCATCTATCCGCAAAGCTCTCCAAGGTAGCTCGGAAAAGAGCTAGAAAAGCATCATGTCTGTTTTGGAGCCCCTTGCTTTTGCACAATGACAAAAACCTCCACACATGGTCATCTGGGTCCTCGTGAGAAGCTCCTTTGAAGGTCAGGAAATTTATGTTGATCCGAAATAGAAGTGCTTCTAAATCGTCTTCCATTCTTCTTGTGTTGTTGTTGAGGACAAGTACTTCCTCCGAGGATGAAGATGAAGATCCAACCAGAAGTGGCAGAGGGTTAGGAAGTACCCGAGGAGGAGTATAGTGAACAATCCTTCTCTAGTAGCTCTTAATGGGTGTTATAATGGGACTGAGAGATCCTCCTTTATGAGATCGGGTATGAGTCATAGACTATCACTTTATGAACTCATAGATGAGAAACTGAACTGAGAGGATTTGACCAAATTTTCGATTGAGAATTTGGTCCAAATCTTGAACCAGAACAAGATGATTTTAACAAAGACAAGAAAATAACAAGAACGAAAAAGTGGGGCGAAAAATTTCCTGGACTGAGGAAAACGAAGATGAAATTGGGAAGATGCAGGGCTAATTTTTCAAGACTAAGACGAATTTGGAAAAATGAAAGGCTAATTTTTTTCAAGACTAATTCTCTAGATGAATTTGGGAAGACAAATTTTGAACACTAATGCAAAGGACAACATCTGGAATTTTGAAGGACGAGTTCTGAAAAACATTTTGAAGGACGAATTCTGAGGTCTAATTTTGAAGGACGAATTCTGAGGACTAATTTTGAAGGACGAATTCTGAGGTCTAATTTTGAAGGATGAATTCTGAAGACTAATTTTGAAGGACGAACTTTGAATTCTGAGGACTAATTTTGAAGGACGAATTCTGAGGACTAATATTGAAGACTAATTCTGAGGGACAAATTTTTGAAGACTCTGAAGTATTGACCTCCAAAGTATACTCCGATACTCCGAAGATAATGTGAAAGGGATGTGATAATCATGGATAAAAAGCAACAAAACCGATCCTTAAGGCATACATTCATTAGCATCTATACATGCAAGACATACAGGTACCCACACATTGCAATGTGTATATGTGCATGAGAAGGGTAGACGCAATAAACGTGGGGATAATGAAACGAGAATATATGGCGCCTGCGAGGGACCAAGTTGGCCCATGAGGCAAATGACACGCTCATTAAGGGTCTAAAATACTGTCGTCGAAAAACGAGACGAAAAGCAGGTACAGAATGAAAGTGACGTGTGTAGATCGGGGTGAAGAATGACAGTATGGAGAGAGTGAATCTATATGCTACAGGAATACAATCGTGGTATGTGTGTTGGGAGTCCTAGCTTTATCTGAGCAGGATATGTAGTAAGAGGAATGGGTGGTAGCTATGAGAGAGAGACGGCCGGAAGGGGGGGAGGGAGAGGGCGGTGTTAAAAGTTACCATCTAATGGGTCCGTGACGGCGCTTTGATAAAGAACTGTGCGTGGCATAAGCAGCAGCAGAAAGATGAAGAAACTTCCGCTGGACAATATTGTAACCACAGCTGTCCATCCTGACACCCTCATAGTTGTCGAAAAACCGTTGCCTGGTCCAATGATCGCTTGTGTGTGTGTGTGTGTGTGTGTGTGTGTGTGTGTGTGTGTGTGTGTGTGTGTGGGGGGGGGGGGGGGAGGAAGAAGATTTTTCCATGCGATCAAGCATTGTAATTCATTTGTGCGTGCATTGCTAGTATCACCTTGGAAATGGGAACGAGAGAGGCGTCCTAAGGTATTCAACAGTCAGCGCGGATGACTGAGAACGGATAGCTTCAGACAGCGAAGCCCCTCTGGATGTGTGGTGAGCACTGAGCAGTGACTTGGATAACGGCAAGTTGCAACTCGCAGCCCGACGCTGCCGGGACATTGCGCCACTTGAAAACTTTGAGAGATTGCGCAATGCGAACGTCTTTCCCGATGCTGTCTCAAGCTGAGCTTGGGCATATGAACGTCATCAATGACAACGTCTGGCGCATCTCGTTTTTCTCGATGCTGTCTGCATGTTTATATTTTGCTTTTTTTTGTTTTCCTTGACATCCCGATCGCATGTATTTCTGTTTGCATTGACCTTCAGATCGCATGTATGTCTGTTTTCATTCACTTTCCGATCGCATGTATGTCCATTGTCATATGTAACGATTCCAAGAATGGTGTTACAAAGTGAAGATAAGATATCAAAGAAGAACTTCTATGGTTTAAACAAGAAAGTATAATATGTTTAATTGAGTTTGGACGCATGGTACTTTAACATGATGTGTTTAAGTGAGATATTCTTTCATCTCTTAATCACATATGACTTCTTTTGTGCGATCCAATACTTAAGTTTTTTTCTTAAATGTAGCTCTACATGAGATATTCTACTTGCTTTTTCTTTATTCATATCTTACATTTTTTTTTTTTTTTTAATTTCTCTTTCTAAGCTTCAATCACGTCTTCACTTTCTCAACAATCTTACATTTTCTTCACTCATGTCCTTACTTTCTAAGCTTCAAATCTTGCGCTTTTCTTACTCGTTGCTTCACATTGTACATGTCTTCATTGTTCACATTGTACATGTCTTCATTGTTCTTTTATATCTTTATGCATCCTTTTGTCATATTATAAGAGATTCTTGTATTTCTTTGTTTTATATACATACCACCTCTTCATTTCTCTCTCTCTTATTATAAGAGATTCTTGTATTTCTTTGTTTTATACACATACCACCTCTCTCTCTCTCTTTCTCTCATAGAGACACACATCAAGTCGCGACTAGCAAGTTGCAATAGCTCGAGGGACGTTCGCCCATTTGGAACCTTGAGAGATTGGGAACGTCTTTCTCGATGCCGTCTGATTGTAAGCTTGGGCATGGCACATATCTTTTTTTTTCATGTTGTCTACATGTTTATATTTTGTTGTTTACATTTTCGTTGACCTTACGATCGCATGCATATGATAGAAAAGGAAAAAAAAAAACAGAGAATTACAGAGAATTGAAGGCAAAAAAACAAGAGAATTGATAGAGAAAACAAGTTAATAAAGCTCTATTATCTTAAAAGCTATTTTCCATTCATCTTATTTTTGGAACAACAAAGATTGTCAACAAGGGGCACTTTTGGCTCTTCATTTTTTTCTATTTATGAGAGCGAGAGATTTTCCATTACAGCATTGTGCATTTCCAAAATTTGACAAGCAAAATTGACAACTTGTTTTTTTCTAAATTTTATGCAATACTTTTTTGTTGATGACATTCGAAAGAGTGGTTGACAATCTTTTTGTAGTCATACAAGACCAGGGTATGACTTTCTTGAATGAAGACACGACCTTTGATTATCTTTGTCTTGTATGACTTTCTTGAATGAAGACACGACCTTTGATTATCTTTAAAACTTAGTTATGCTTTAGATTCATCTACTAGATATACTCAATACTTCACCCTCAAGTTACCACAACTTATCCATGGCGGTCTAAATTGTAAGGTCCCAATTATGAGAAGAAGCCATTGTGAGAGCCCCAATATTTGTGGAACCCTAACTTGCAAGTTACATGAGGCTTATGTGTGATAGTCGATGGTAATAGATGATCTTTTTTAGCTTAACCATCACACTAGGTAGGGTGTAAATTTCCGAACCATTGGGTTTCGATGCAAGGAAAAAATAAGGCCTTGTTGCACTATGTGGTATCCCCATAGAACCTTAATGGGGGGAATGCAAAGGGGGGCTTGTCCCCTTTTGTGGGGTCCGGGGAGCTTATCCTCCTAGCCCATAGGGCCAAGATGGTGGGACTTCTATTTTTAGAGTTCAAGGTCTGCAAAGCACATGAATATAACACAAGGAAGAAGAATAAGAAGAAGAAGTTTGGAGCACAACACAATATAGAATGTATTACCAAGTGAATGTACAAAGATAAGTGATCCATTAGGGTTATAGTTGTATATATAAGCCGAGGAGAAAAACCTATAATGAGGGAAAAAGGTACCTAGGTGCTCTTAATTGTGTTTAGACACTTCACTACTGAAAAATCCCCCTGTGAGTGATGTGGTGAACAAGGAGCTGGCACTCGTGTACAATGAACTGCCAATTTGTGTGGAAAGAGATCAATCCGCAAAGGGAAGTAAGCCCACAGCTTTGCAAAAAGCTTCAAAATTCTCCCTAGCCATAGCCTTTGTGAAAAGGTATGCAACATTAGACTATGTGGGGACATAAGTCAAAATGATCTCTCGAGCAAACAGCCCTCTCTAATGTAATGTTAGTGCACATCAATGTGCTTTCTACAAGCATGGAACAAAGAGTTCCTCACAACTACCAATGGACAATCACTCTCAGTGAAGATGGTGGTGGCAGAAGAATGAGCAACACCCAAATCAGTCAAAAGTCATCTTAGCCACATACACTTAACAATCGCTCCAAAAGCTTCCCTATACTTAGCCTCACAACTAGAAGAAGTAAGAGTATCCTGTTTCTTGATCAACCAAGATATGCATGAGCTATCAAGCATGAAGCAAAAACCACTAGTGGAAATACAAGTGTAAAAGCAACCAGCCCATCCTGGGCCAGAAAAAAGCATGTAAATTTGGTGGTAATGATCCCCATTTGGGATAAAACAATCCAAGTAGCTAAGTACCATTCAATTAACAAAAGATGCACTTAACCATCTCCCAATGCTTGACACCTAGGAAATGCATAAACTTGCTCATCTCAGAGACATCAAACTGAATATTAGGCCACGTTAGGCATAAGTAAATCAAGCATTAACAACCTATTGATAGAGAATAACATCAAATGCATCTTTAACATCACGTAGATCGAATCATAAACTTTTTTTTATGGGAGTGGCAATAGGTTTGCAGTTTTCAAGGACAAATTACTGCAATAATATGTCAATATATTTTTTTTGACACAAATGTATTCCTCCATCAACATGCATAAATTCAATGCCCAAATAATGATGCAAACACCACAAATCTAACATCTCAAAAGAGCCATGCAAATCAACCTTAAATTCAGCAATATGCTTCTCATTAGGGCTAGTGAGTAGCATGTCATCAACATATACAACAATGATCAGAAGTACATCATCTACACACTTAACATATGAGGTGCTCTTAGTTGGATTGCTCTCGAAACCATATGTGAGCACGTAGGCATGTATCTTCTCATACCAAGCATGTATTGCTTGCTTCAAACCATTCAATGCCTTTTTCAACTTGGACATTGTTTTCAAGCCTTTTTTGCACAAAACAACATGACTAAGATACATACACTTCTTCATGTAAATTACCATTTAGAAATGCAATTCTAATGTCCAATCGATGCACATTCCAACCATGTTGAGCTAAAATTGCACAAATGCTAAAAATAGTGGTCATTCAACAGATGAGAGCAAAGGTCTCATCAAAACCAATGCCCTCCCTTGAGCATAACACACTACAAGAAATAGGGGGGCATAGCGACGCCCCCGAATTAAGAAAAAATGGGTACCGTCGCTTATGCGACGTTGTCGTCGCATAAGCGATGGTACAATTTTTTTTTATTTTTTTTTCGACACTCGTCGCATAAGCGATGCTAGCGTCGCTTATGCGACGCTAATTCAGAGTGTCATAAATAACGTCGCTGACTAGCGACCTGATTAGCGACGTTGGCAAACTGAAGAGCTTCGCATATGCGATGCTCTGGAATGTTAAAAAAAAATTCGATTTCTCCCGGCACATTTGTGCTGGGATTTGGACACGAGCAAGAAGAGACCGAGAGAGAGAGAGAGAGCATGAGAGAGAGAGAGATAGAGAGACGCATCTACTTGAAGCAAGGTATGCGCACACACACACACTTACACACACATACATATGCATACACACAAACATATACACACATAGACACACACACATACACATACACATAGACACAAACACACATACACACAAATACACACACATATACACACATGCACAAATAATGTTGCATACACACATGCACACATAATGCATACACATGCACACATAATGCATACACATGCACACACATATACACATACATATACACACACATACACAGACACATACACACACACACTTACACACATACACACACATATATATGCATACACACACACATAGAGAGACATGCACAGACATACACATACATGCATACATAATGCATATGCATATGCATACATCCATACATACTTACATGCATACACACACATATGCATACATAATGCATATGCATATGCGTACATACATACATACTTACATGCATACACACACATATGCATGCATAATGCACATGCATACATACACATACATAATGTATATGCATACATAATGCATATGCATACATAATGCACATGCATACATACACATACATAATGCATACACACACATATGCATACATAATGCATACACACACATACACACACATATGCATACATACATGCATACACATACACACATAGACACATACACACATATAGACACATACACACACATAAACACATACACACTCATAGACACACACACATACACATAGACGCACACACACATACACACACATATACACACACACATACACACATAGACACATACACACATAATGATGCATTCACACACATACACATGCATACACACATAGACACACATATACACACACATACACATACATGCATACATATGCATACATACATACTTACACGCATACATACACATACATAATGCATACACACACATATGCATACATAATGCGTACACACACATACACACACCTATGCATACATACATGCATACACATACACACATACACACATACACACATACACACACATAGACACATACACACACACAAACACATATGCACTCATAGACGCGTAGCAACACATACACATAGACACACACACATATACACAAACACATACATACATACACACATACACACATAATGATGCATACACACACATAAACATGCATACACATACATATGCATACATACATGCATACACATACACACATAGACACATACACACATAAACACATACACACTCATAGATACACACACATACACATAGACACACACACATACACACACATATACACACACACATGCACACATACACACATACACACATACACATGCATACACACACATACACATGCATACACACATACAGGCACATATACACACACATACACACACATATATACATACACACACATAGAGAGACATACACACATATACACATACATGCATACATATGCATACATAATGCATATCCATATGCATACAATGTACATACATACTTACATGCACACATAATGCACATGCATAGATACATACACACACATAGACACATACACACATACACACATAGACACGTACACACACATGCACACATACATACTCATAGATACACACACATGCACATAGACACACACATACACATACATATACACACACATACACACATAATGATGCATACACACACATACACATGCATACACACATACAGACACATATACACACACATTCACACACATATATGCATACACACACATAGAGAGACATACACACACATACACATACATGCATACATATGCATACATAATGCATATGCATATGCATACATACATACTTACATGCATACATAATGCACATGCTTACATACACATACATAATGCATACACACACATATGCATACATAATGCATACACACACATACACACATATGCATACATAATGCATATGCATATGCATACATACATACTTACATGCATACATAATGCACATGCTTACATACACATACATAATGCATACACACACATATGCATACGTAATGCATACACACACATACACACATATGCATATGCATACATACATACTTACATGCATACATAATGCACATGCTTACATACACATACATAATGCATACACACACATATGCATACATAATGCATACACACACATACACACATATGCATACATAATGCATATGCATATGCATACATACATACTTACAAGCATACATAATGCACATGCTTACATACACATACATAATGCATACACACACATGCATACATAATGCATACACACACATATGCATACATACATGCATACACATACACACATACACACATACACACACATACACACATACACACACATAAACACATACACACTCATAGACGCATAGCGACACATACACATAGACACATATACACACACACATATACACACACACACACAAATACACACATAGACACATACACACATAATGATGCATACACACACATATGCATACATACATGCATACACATACACACATAGACACATACACACACATAGATACATACATACACATAAACACATACACACTCATAGACACACACACATACACATAGACACACACACATACAGACGTAGACACATACACACATAATGATGCATACACACACATACACATGCATACATACATGCATACACATACACACATAGACACATACACACACATAGATACATACATACACATAAACACATACACACTCATAGACACACACACATACACATAGACACACACACACACATACACACACACATACACACACACAAACACACATAGACACGTACACACATAATGATGCATACACACACATACACATGCATACACACATACAAACACATATACACACACACATACACACATATATGCATACATGCACACATATATGCATACACACACATAGAGAGACATACTCACACATACACATGCATGCATATATATACATACATAATGCATATGCATATGCATACATACATCCATACATACATGCATACATACACATACATAATGCATACACACACATATGCATACATAATGCATACACACACATACACACATATGCATACATACATGCATACACACATACACACATACACACACATAGACACATACACACACATAGACATATACACACTCATAGACGCATAGCGACACATACACATAGACACATACACATACACACACACATATACATACACACAAACATACACACATAGACACATACACACATAATGATGCATACACACACATACATATGCATACACACACATATGCATACATACATGCATACACATACACACATAGACACATACACACACATAGATACATACATACACATAAACACATACACACTCATAGACACACATACATACACATAGACACACACACACATACACACATAGACACATAGACACATACACACATAATGATGCATACACACACATACACATGCATACACACACATATGCATACATATACACACATAGACACATACACACACATAGATACATACATACACATAAACATACATACACATAGATACATACACATAGATACATACATACACATAGAGAGACATACTCACACATACACATACATGCATATATATACATACATAATGCATATGCATATGCATACATACATACATACATACATGCATACATACACATACATACACACACACATATACACACACATACACACACACATAGACACATACACACATAATGATGCATACACACACATACACATGCATACACACATACACACACATACACACACACATACACGCACATACATACACACACACATGCATACATACACATACTTAATGCATACACACTTACATATGTACACACACACACACACACACACACATATATATATATATATATATATATATATATATATATATATATATATATATATATATATATATATATATATATATATATATATATATATATATATATATATATATATATATATATATATATATATATATTGATTTCTAACCATTTTGTTTTATATGTTAGGTATTATGGATCCCAGTAGAGAGAGAAAGGCGAAACTCACTCTCATAAAAAGCCTTATGAGAGCAAGAGTTCCGTCTGATACGCTAGGGGCCATAATGCATGATTACTCAGAGATGTCTGATGAGGAGCTGGACTATACGATCCAAATGCTTACCCAGCGATCAGACGAGGGCTCTTCTGCGGCGCCACATGCAGGAAGAGAGCTATCTACTCATAGGTATGTTTTTTTTTCATAAACTTTTTTAATGATATTATAACACATATTTTTATTCATTTTTATCTAATCTATTTTCAAGACACCTATACCACCTCCAAATCGTGATAGCAGAGCAGAGTTGCCTATGAGGACATGCATAGGCACCTTAGGACTAGAGTGTGACATAGAGCCAGAGGGGAACATTGTGTACATAGGGAATGGATTGGAGTTCAAGAGAAGAATGCGGGAACTATGTGACTCTTACCTGCGCTTTGTCCACTTACCATGGAAGTAAGTAAAAATTTTACATATAAATTGAAATAAATATCTTATGTTTTATTTACATTATGTTTTTTATTTTTGTAGTGAGCATGATGAGAGGGATAAAAAATACATACTTAGTTCACTTGAGATAGAGTTTGGGATAGGATGGTCGCTTAAGTGGTGTCTAAAAGAGATGCAGACATTTATGGCTCATCGTCGCGATAATGCACGGTATGCACTGCTTTTATGTATATATATGTGGATATGAGTATGTGTGTTTATGAATGTATGTATGTATATGAGAGAGAGAGAGAAAAGAGTGAGACTAGAGGTATAAATACACGCATACACACACATATACATCATACATGCACATTTACACACATATACATATACATGCACATTTATACATACACACACATACATGCACATTTTTACACACACATACACATGCATGCAGTTACACACATATAATGAATACACATAGACACATACACATACTCACATACATGTACACATACTCACATACACATACACATGCATAATCATATGTACACACACATAGACTCATATAATCATATTTACATGCATATATACATATACACATGCATATATACACACACACAACACATGCATATGCACATATAGATACACATACATACACAACACATGCATACACATAAATAAATAAATAAATCCTATTTCAAAAATCCTAAATTGAAAACACTAATTTCGATATTAGGGTTTTAAAACCCCTAATTTAAAAACTCTAATTCAACCTTTTAGCCATATGTTTGAAGTATATGTACACCTCCGACGTCCTACTAGAGAGATGTCTCTCCTCCCAACCTTATGCCTCTATATATAGCTACTCGAATCAACGAGGATCATAATATATATAAAGATATATACACATCATGTACATAGGATACATAAATATAAAATGGAGTAGATATATTATGCATCACACATACATGCCCAAATGCACACATAAATATATATATACATACTAACATATTTACATGTACACATTTACACATAGACATATATACATATATACATGTACACATCACATATACATGCCTACATGCACACATAAACATATATATACATACATACATATTTACATGTACATATTTACATGTACATACTTACACATAGACACATATACATATATACATGTACACAATTATAAACACTTGCATATATTACATGAATACATGAATATTTTACATAAATGCATATGCATATATACACATATGCATATTTAACACATGTATACATATATCACACACATGCAAACACATACATATACATGAAATACATATATATGCATACTAACATATGTGGAGAATGAGTTCTCCTATGCGCAACGGAAGTGTGTAGTGAGCCCTTGTATGTCCAGCACTTGGACAAACATCTGCACCTTAGATAGCTTGCTGCTCTCAATACAAAACTCAAATGGTCTTGAGACTTTAGTCAATCAAAGTAGACAAAGAGAGCTTTCTAACAAGCTATAAATGACTTAATTTGGACAAGTTTTGATTAGGAAACACAACTGTCAAAGATGAACTACCTGTCCACACAGGTATGCTGAAGAACTGAGCTTCACTCTCGGACTGATAGCTCTCTGAATATATATCCTTTGAGAAAGATATTTAGTACAGAGAAAGTAGACACAAGTAGCTTTCCAACAAGCTAAAAATCAAGTAATTTGGATGAGTTTTGATCAGGAAACTCAACTCACCAAGATAGACCACCTGCACACATAAGTACACTATAAAACTGGACTTTACTATCTGACAGATATCTCACAGAATATAAATGATCTCAATGAGATATTTGAGACAATGAAAGTAGATGCCAAGATCTTTCCAACAAGACAAAAATCATGCAATTTGGATATGTTTTGGTCAGGAAATTTAACCGACCAAAATAGACTACCTATCTACATAGGTATACTGAAAAACTGGACTTCACTATTTCACTGATATCTCACAGACTACATAAGCTTTCAAAGAGATATTTGATACGCAGAAAGTACACGAGATAAGCTTTCCAATGAGTGCTTAAACGCACAAAATGGTTACATATGCACGGAGATATGAGCTCTGCAACAGAGCTATGTACAAACTGACGTGCGGCTGGAAGGAGTCTAAGGGAAAGCCAAAATGACAAAATGGCTAGATCCGACTACTGGGAGCTCTTGCCTCTTTCTCTCCTTGTTTTGAATGTGCTCCCACTTCACTTTTATAACCAATGAGCATGTGAAGAAGTTTGTGCCTTCTTCTTAACTCACCACTTTCTCCACTACATGCTACTAACTACAAGGCAAGATATTGTATCTCTTACTCATCATGAATTTTGACTAGACTTTTTCTTTTATTATTTTTTCCTTTTTTCCTCCACTTTTTCTTTATCTTTATATTTGGTAAATTTATCCAAGCATGGCTCATATGAAAATGAGCTTGTACATTTATCTTCAACACTCCCCCTCAAGCTCATTTGGGAGTTATCTTCGTCCATGTCCTTCAAATTTATCGCGTCCTTGAAACCTTTGAGTTTAGAAGCATCCAAGAACTTTGTAAACATATCTGCAACCTGCTCTTTGGTTCTGATGAACTTTACCTCCACATCTTTGCTTAGCACCTTCTCCCTTACATAGTGGTAGTGGACCTCTATGTGCTTGCTCCTTGCATGAAACATAGGATTGCTTGCCACGTAGATACTTGACATGTTATCACCATATATAGGGATGGTTCCAACTTGCACTCCAAGATCAACCAAAAGCTTTTTAATCCACATTGCTTCACATGTGGCAAATGCTAGTCCTCTATATTCAGCCTCCATGGATGAAAGTGCAACAGTTGGTTGTTTCTTTGAGCTCCACGTGATAGGTTTGCTTCCTATCATGAACACATAACCTGAGGTTGATCTTCTATCTTCCTTTGAGCCTGCCCAATCAGCATCACTAAAGCCTTTGACCTGCAGTTCTTCATCAAACTTATAAAACAAAGCATGATTAACTGTATGCTTTATGTATCTCAACACTCTCTTGGCTGAATTTAAGTGTTCACTTGTCGGGGCTTGCATAAACTGAGAAAGTACACCGACAACATAAGATAAATCAGGTCTTGTAATGTTTGCATAGATCAATGATCCTACAATGCTTTTGTATGTCGTAACATCTTCCAATGGTTCTCCATCATTTGAACAAAGCTTTGTATTTGTGTCCATGGGTTGAGTGAGTGGTTTGCATTCACTCATTCCAAATCTGAAAAGAACATCCAACAAGTACTTCCTTTGCATCAAGTAGATTCCACTCTTTCCATAAACAACTTCAATTCCTAAAAAATATTTCAACTCTCCAAGATCTGAAATTTTAAACTCTTTACCAAGCTTCCTTTTGATATCTTTAATCCCTATAACATCATTTCCTGTTATGATGAGGTCATCGACATATATGCAAATATATACCTCTCTATTTTCTTCCTTCTTCATGTACAATGAAGGATCTGCACTACTTGGGTTGTATCCACACTTAGTTAGATACTCTACCAATCTTTGATTCCATGCTCTTGGTGCTTGCTTCAAGCCATAAAGTGCCTTCTTCAACCTGCAAACAAAATCTGGATGGTTTTCATCTTCAAATCCAGCCGGTTGACTCATGTATACCTCTTCTTGTAGTTCTCCATTGAGAAAGGCATTTTTGATGTCGAGTTGATATAATGGCCATCTCCTTGAAGCACCAATTGCTATTAAGGTTCGGATAGTTCCCATCTTTGCAACAGGGCTGAAAACTTCATCATAATCTATACCTTGTGTTTGTTTAAATCCTTTGGCAACTAATCTAGCTTTATATCTAGCTAGAGAACCATCAGCATTCCTCTTTACTTTAAACACCCATTTGTTTGGAACAATCTTCATACCTTCTTTCTTTGGCACTAGCTCCCAAGTGTGATTATCTTTGAGAGCTTTGATCTCCTCTTTCATAGCTTGCTTCCATTCCTTTTGTGTACAAGCTTCTTCATATGTCTCAGGCTCTTTGTCTTTGATAACCTGCATCATGTATGCAAAATGTGTCGCCATAAAACTATCATAACTCAACCTTTGAGTTGGATACCTTGTCCTTGAAGATCTTCTTTCATTGCCTTTAGAAAGTTGCTTCTTTAACCTATTCAACTTTACCATCGGAGTGATCACCTCTTCATATTCTTCTTCACTTGCATCTTCCTCACTGTTTGGAGTAGCACTTGCCTCTTTGGCTCTACTATGAGCTGAATTTGGAGACAAAGAATGACTCCCCCTCCATGTTGAACATTCTTCATTTGATGTAGATGCCTCTGGACCTGAAGCCTTTGTGCTTGATTGTTGAACTTCTCTTTGATTTGTTCCTGCATAGTCATCACAATCTTCTTCAAGAATCTTTTCCTTTCCTTTATCTTCATACCATGGTCTTAGTTCATCAAAGACCACATCTCGCGAGACTCTTAATTCCTTTGTTCTAGGGTTGTAACACTTGTATCCTTTTTGCTCCGTTGAGTAGCCGATGAAAATGCATTTTTCTGACCTTGGTTCCATCTTTGTTCTAACTTCTTGTGGAATGTGAACAAAGCAAACACATCCAAACACTTTGAGGTGTGTAAGATCAGGTTTCTTACCGGAATATACCTCTTCTGGAGTCAAGTGATGTATTCCTGATGTTGTGCACCTATTCATCAAGTAAATGGCCGTTGTGGTAGCTTCAGCCCAATAGTACAATGGTATCTTCATCTCGTTGAGCATGCATCTTGCAATTTCAGCAATTTGCCTATTTTTCCTCTCAGCTACTCCATTTTGTTGTGGTGTGTACCTACAAGTGAATTGCCTTTTGATTCCATTCTCTTGTAGAAAATCTGAAAATTCTTTGGAGAAGTATTCTCCTCCACCATCGGACCTTAAGGTTTTGATAGACCTTCCTGTTTCCTTTTCAACTTCAACTTTGAATCTTTTGAATATAGAAAACACCTCTGATTTTTGCTTCATACAAAACAGCCATACCTTTCTTGAGTGATCATCAATGAAGGTGACAAAAAACCTATTACCAGCCATTGATGCCTCTTGAGTTGGTCCCCATACATCCGTATGTATCAAGTCCAAGACATTTGGAGCCACATAATTGCTCCTCTTGAATGGCTGCCTCGTTTGCTTTCCTAGTTGACAAGCTTCACATAACTCATGTAGTCCAATGCTATTAAATTTTGGAAGACCTCTTACCACTTCATGTTTGCTCATGTCCTTCAGCTTTGGAATGTTGATGTGTCCTATTCTTTTGTGCCATAAGTCCAGCTCTGAAATCTTCTTGTTCCCACATTGAATGTACATGACCTTTCCATGTGGATGTTGGACATCCAAAGTGAACATCCTTCCTTCTCTTCTACCTTGAGCAATGACCTTGAAGCCTTCCTTTGGATTCTTTATGAAGCACCCATTCTCATTGAATATGACATGATAACCCTTCTCTACCATTTGTCCTACTGAAATCAAGTTCTTTGAAATTGTAGGAACATGAAGAACATTAGATAGTACCTTTGCTCTACTTTTATCTCCAAGCCTTATATCTCCAATGTGTTCAATCATGTGTTGAGTATCATCACCTGTTTCAACACATCCTTTGCCACTTGGTACCTGTAGATTAGTGAACAAACTTCCTTGGCATGACATATGGTTACTACAACCTGAATCAATGTACCATTTTTTGTCATCTTCACAAGAGCTTCTATACTCATGTCTCATTGCAAGTAGTGTGTCCTTGCTTCCTTCACTTGAGGTGCTTGCATAGTTGCTTTGGTTCCTTTGATTGCCTCCATTTTGTCTTCCATTCTTCAGCCAACAATCACTAGCATAGTGTCCTACTTTACCACAATGATAGCATGTTATACCTTTATGAGAATTGTAAGAGCTTCGGCCTCTTCCTCTACTTCTACCTCGACCTCTTCCTTGTGCGTTGGCATTTGATGCATCCTTGTTGTCTTCCGAACTGTTTTGGTTGTAGTTGGAGTGGTTATAACCTCTTCCTTTTCCTCTTGAGCCTCCTCTTGAATTTCTTCCTTTACCTCGGCCTGCATATAACATTTGGTTGTGGCTGTCCTTTCCTTTGAGACCACCAAAGCTAAGCTCTTCTGTGACAAGATGAGGGATTAGTTGTTCAAAACCTGGATATACATCTTTCAAGTTAATGGAAGTTATAAAAGGCTTCCATCTTTCATCATCTCTCAAGCCATTGAGAGTATAACACACAAGATCTTCGTCTTCAACCGTTGTCCCAATAGAAGCTAAAGCATCGCTTAGCTCCTTAATCTTCAAAGTATATTCAGCTATGGATTGACTCGAACTTTTCTTGATTGTGTTCAACTCATTCTTGAGTTGAAGTTTCCTAGCTTTGGTATTTGTTGAATACATCCTTTCAAGAGCTTCCCAAGCATCCTTAGCTTTCTCTAAATGTTGAATGTGACCTACCATGGCATTAGTAATGACTTGCGAAATGAGGAACATGACTCTCCTATTCCTCTCCTCCCATTCTTTTGCTTGCCTCCTTTGGACTTCGGTGGCCATAGCTTGATTGATTTGAGGTTGAGCATCATCGCCGCTCACAATACCCCATAAGCCTTTGCCCATTAGGTAGTTGGTCATTCTAAACCTCCACACGGGATAGTTATCCTTGTCCAACTTCTCTACTTGTTGACCCAAGTCAGCCATTGAAGAGTATCAAAGACTTTGAGAGTTACCTCGAATAGTTATAGTCCTTTTGCTCTTGCGTTTGTGAAGCTCCTCCTTGTTTTATAGCTCCTCTTTTGCTTTTCTTTATCTCCAGCTCTGTTGATGAAGCTTCAACACCAAGTTTGCTCTGATACCAACTGTGGAGAATGAGTTCTCCTATGCGCAACAGAAGTGTGTAGTGAGCCCTTGTATGTCCAGCACTTGGACAAACATCTGCACCTTAGATAGCTTGCTGCTCTCAATACAAAACTCAAATGGTCTTGAGACTTTAGTCAATCAAAGTAGACAAAGAGAGCTTTCTAACAAGCTATAAATGACTTAATTTGGACAAGTTTTGATTAGGAAACACAACTGTCAAAGATGAACTACCTGTCCACACAGGTATGCTGAAGAACTGAGCTTCACTCTCGGACTGATAGCTCTCTGAATATATATCCTTTGAGAAAGATATTTAGTACAGAGAAAGTAGACACAAGTAGCTTTCCAACAAGCTAAAAATCAAGTAATTTGGATGAGTTTTGATCAGGAAACTCAACTCACCAAGATAGACCACCTGCACACATAAGTACACTATAAAACTGGACTTTACTATCTGACAGATATCTCACAGAATATAAATGATCTCAATGAGATATTTGAGACAATGAAAGTAGATGCCAAGATCTTTCCAACAAGACAAAAATCATGCAATTTGGATATGTTTTGGTCAGGAAATTTAACCGACCAAAATAGACTACCTATCTACATAGGTATACTAAAAAACTGGACTTCACTATTTCACTGATATCTCACAGACTACATAAGCTTTCAAAGAGATATTTGATATGCAGAAAGTACACGAGATAAGCTTTCCAATGAGTGCTTAAACGCACAAAATGGTTACATATGCACGGAGATATGAGCTCTGCAACAGAGCTATGTACAAACTGACGTGCGGCTGGAAGGAGTCTAAGGGAAAGCCAAAATGACAAAATGGCTAGATCCGACTACTGGGAGCTCTTGCCTCTTTCTCTCCTTGTTTTGAATGTGCTCCCACTTCACTTTTATAACCAATGAGCATGTGAAGAAGTTTGTGCCTTCTTCTTAACTCACCACTTTCTCCACTACATGCTACTAACTACAAGGCAAGATATTGTATCTCTTACTCATCATGAATTTTGACTAGACTTTTTCTTTTATTATTTTTTCCTTTTTTCCTCCACTTTTTCTTTATCTTTATATTTGGTAAATTTATCCAAGCATGGCTCATATGAAAATGAGCTTGTACATTTATCTTCAACAACATATGTATACATATAATACACATGAATACACACACATATGTATACATACATGATAAAAATTTGCTCCTCGAAGATGAAGCTACATATAAAATAATTAGGCATACCCCCGAGCTTCATGTTCTAACTTAGAAGAACATGATTTCATCTCTCTAGTAGGATTCATCGTTATTCAAGTCAATAAAAAAATCTATTATTTGATATCCATTCAGAAGCTTCAAGTTATTGATCGATAACTAGAGTAAAATTTACTATCTAATCTGCTCATATGTTTTCATTATTGCCATAATTTTGGTAAGACATCAATATAGTCTCATCTTCATTATCCTTATTGATTTCATTTATTTCTTCTATTGTTAAATCTATGTTCTCATGAATCACATCATCTATTGATGGATTAATATCTATTTCTGGTAATTCCTCTTTCTCATCAGTAGAATCCGCATGTATAGAATTATCCTCTTCATCAATAAGATTAGTATCATTATCACGTATAATGATTCTAATTTCTATTTCAGATGTTGATGTATCAGTATCTGATGCTGAATCATCAAGAGGACTTTCTTCGATCTCTCTAACAATAAACTGTTCAAACAATGACCTACCTCTAGGTTGCACATGAATGACTTGCCACCAAGGATGAGCATCTGGGTTTTTATAAAAAAATGGTTGTTCAATATGCCTAGGAAGAATATATGGTTCTTTAGTAGATCGTCAATGAGAGGAGCAAGATATATATTCATATCTTTAACTTGTCTTTTGCCTGGAATTAAAAGTGAAAGCATTAAATGTTCCTTTCTAATGCTAAGATATGACGGAAGGTTGTAGTTTATGACTACCACTGGACATGTTGATCATTTACTGGATTTCATGGAGAATGGATTAACCCCATCTAATGCAACTCCTAACTTTAGATTCTATGGATTTTGTGCAAATTCAGGCCATGTAGAATCAATATGCTAAAAAGCAATACTATCATGAGGAATTCTGATTGTTCCATCAGTACTTTTGTAATCATTTCCCCAAGTCAAAAGCTTTGATAATTCGGAGTTTTGAAACATATGTCTAATCCATGGAGCCAATGGAAAATGTCTCAATAACTTTTTTGGGATTTTACCTTCTTCGCCCTTATATCGAGGAGATTGACATTTGGGACATGTCAAAGAGTCTGCATATTCACCTCTATATAAAATACAATCGTTAGGACATGCATGTATACATTGATAATCTATACCAAGATTTTTTATTATCTTCTTCATTTCATCATGTGAGGTAGGAAGAATATTCTGACTTGGTAAAAACTTTTCAGACAATAACCTGTAAGTTTATCAAAAAAAGATATATTAAAAAAAAAATTATATATATATATATATATATGCATATAATTTTATATATGTGTATGCTTATGTGCATCTTTCAAAATATTCGTGCAAAATTTGATTATTCTGGATAGTAGGATACGATTGTTTGTTTTGGAGGATATAAAGTATGTACCTTCATTGAATGATTTCTCGATTCTATCATATGTTCAGTTTGAAAGTGTGAGAAGCGGGTTTATAATTGCTATCAAAGAATTTGGCAGTGTTTATAGGCCATACGATGGTGACCTGGATGAATCGCATGCACAGAGGTTACTCAAGATAGAGCAACCTGATTATAAGGGACTAGTACCAACAGGATTTCTGGGGTATGCAGTAAACCTCTTGCATGTCAATGATGAGCATCTGAACTTAGGATACAAAGTGGAAATCATGATGGCTTGAGAGGATCACTTTTATACAGCTTGTTCAAGGAACTTCAGGTATATGGCACTGAAGTTTTTTGAACAAGCTGTATAAAAGTGATCCTCTCAAGCCACCATTTCCACTTTGTATCCTAAAGTTCAGATGCTCATCATTGACATGCAAGAGATTTACTGCATACCCTAGGAATCCTGCTGGCACTAGTCCATTATAATCAGATTGCTCTCTCTTGAGTAACCTCTGTGCATGCGATTCATCCAGGTCAACATTGTATGGCCTATAAACAGTGCCAAATTCTTTGAATAGTAATTATAAATCCGCTTCTCACACTTTCAAACTAAACATATGTGTGAATCGACAAATCATTCAATGAAGGTACATACTTCATATCCTCCAAAACAAACAATCGTATCCTGCCATCCAAACAATCAAAATTTTTGTGAATATTTTGAAAGATGCATTAATAGTTTTAAAAGATGCATGGACAAAAAGTGTCCATTCAATTCAAGTTCTTGTTCTTACCTTATCTAAAGTAAGAAAAAAACTTGCATATATATATATATATATATATATATATATAGAAAATTGAAAATTATACCTTAATAGTGTCGAAATAGATACATTACTCCATCCAAAACAATTTTGAAGGTTGAGAATAAGTAAGCTCGCACTTAGTCGTGTCAAACGACTTCCTTCATATACATGCTTTAGACATTCCTCTCGAAGATATTTCTCATTTTTAGAAATATCAATGCTCTCACTGTCATTTTGATACCAATCCTCAATAAAATCTGCCATGCCATCATCTTCATCATTGTCACACAAATCTTGTACTTTATCGTCTTTTAAATATAGATCTTTCAACTTTGCATATTGCAGAGGATTAGTTTTGCGTAGCCTCCTCATGGAAGCTTCTGATAAATGAGGTCTTACTGGTAATTGTGAATGCTGTGGAGGAATATCATCAACATCATACGTTGGAATCTATACATATAAATAAAATTCATTAGTATTCCATAAATGAATAAAAAGTAAACTTTAAATATAAAATTAAGTATATAACTTATTAAATATGGATAGAAAATTTTTATTCTCTCTAGGTAAAAGGTGCTCTTGGAGGTCTACGCCATCCATAATTCACTAATAGTTCATCACCAGCATGTAATGTAGTAATAGCATTGACAACTATGTATCTTGATACATCTCTACTCATGTATGGTGATTCATGACTATTTTCATGCTCCTCAAATGTGCAATTAGTCCTTGAACTATTATGTAACCCTCGACTACTATTTATTAAACCCGCTATATTTCCATGTGTATAAGGTCTTCCATCAATATATAATCTTTCATTTTCTGCATGTAAAATCCTTCTACTAGTAAGGGATGTTGCGTTCAAGCATATTCCATAAGTACTCATGCTTTGAACATAACGTGAAAGTCGATGCCAATCTCCCCATCCATATATAGGACCACAAAATGACATAAGAGTGACTTCAGGGGTCGGAGGCACATACAAATCCTCTACAATAAAGAGACCACGACCAGCATTAGTAATAGTGGATGGAGCAATCATATAGCGATTGCCCCAAAAGTTGAAAACCTCTCCATCTAAAGGAAGTGGTCCTCTATTCCATCCTCCATATCTTCTTCTATCATAATAATCTGATTATCTACATACACAAAAAATTCACATATACATATTTATACATACACACATATTCACATATACACATTTACACATACACACATATTCACATATACAATACTACACATTATTGTGGGATAAATGCATGCATTTTGTATGAATGAGTGTATATGCATGCATGTGTGTGTACGTATATATGTGGATATGTATATGTGTGTTTATGTTATATGTATGTATATGTGTATATGTATATGTTAACGCGTCAAAAAGTCAATTTTTATGTTCTAACATGTTTCTCTTTTGCAAAATATATGGGTGATTGCAGATGCGTAGGGAGACCGAAATCTATTTCATTCATAATTGTATCCCTGCATACGCCGAGATGCATCTGATACTCCTGATGTGGTTAACCTTGATAGTGGAGGGTCTAGCATATGATACGCAACCTATGGGGTAGCAAGGATGGAGGTTGTACATAGCAGTGAAATGCTTAACACCAAAATGGCATATGACTTCATTTAGGTTCATTATTTTAAAAACACCATGAATGCATCGGGGAAGATCTAGAAAACGAAGAAGGAAAGTGATTGAGTTGGAAGCGAGACTTTACCCCTTGATAAGGATGGTAATCATTGGACGGAAAGGGCTAGTGGGATTGTAAAGTTATTTAAGTGCACGGAGATTGAGAAAAAAAATTTATAGTCAAAGGATATATCAAGGAAGCATTTTTCTGTATTTGGTTTGGAAGTGTGGAAAATGCATAGATTTGGAGATTTTCAACATGGATTTATAACATTAGAGAGCTTCATCTGTGCATATTCTAGTCGTGCTTTGTCTTCCTCGGGACTTGTCAAGAACTACAAGGTGCTATTGCTGAATCATACTGAAGTGTGGAATGAAGTGGCATCCATTCAGTTATAAAATATTCAGGCGAGTCTCTCTTTCATGGTGCTTCATCGATATTTCCTGTATTGATTCCAGTGCAATGATGTTTAATATTAGTCTTCTCTGTGTTCAACATTATTTGGTGCTTCTTTTTGTCATTATATATAGAAACCATACGAGTCATTGATGTTGTTGTCTAGATGTTCAAACATGAGGTTTGGGTTACGTTTTGTTCTCATTTCTTAATCCAAATTATCTGAGCATTAAGATACAAATTGTTTCTGCTATTTGAGTGACTTCATGTTCGCGGATATTTTCGGCCAGAATAGTGTGTGATAATTTACAAATAATGGAATTTGATTTAAATGAAAGCTAATGGAAAGCTTAATGGATCTATCCAATGATGAGAAGAACAAACGCTTCAGGTGCTGCTTATCGGACAAAGAAGTACACTACTGCTTTAATTTCTAAAGAACTTCTTTCAAGGTTAATTATAGTGGAGGAGTCTGTCTGCAACTAGCTGATTCTGAATTTCCTAATTTGCATAACTCTTGTCCATGAGAATTTAGTTGCAGGAATTAAAATTTATTTTCCTAGGCCATCACAGTAAAAGTATGGTCTCTGTCGTCACAAGGAGATTGGAAATCACATCGACACCACTAAATGTCAGCTAACTAATCTCTCATGAAATGGAAAATATGATGCTCCTCCATCTGCAATAACCCATCTTTTGTTTGCGAATAGTACCATGTATCCGAAGGTATATGACAATATTTATTTTTGATGGGAATGTCACGACCAAATTTGCTCACACTATGCTTCACTTCGGTCATCCCAAGAATGTTTAATGCGTAAGATTTCTTTATGATAGGTTTATGCATATATGGAAGTGTTGCGCACAGCTTCATATGAAGAGTGTACTTAACACTTGCGTTTCGGTGTATGACAGAAACATATATCGTTACTTATTCTCAAATGTTATGGATAAAATCTGCCACTCGTGCGCATGTGATATGTAACTGTTTAAGTGTTTCTCTTACAAACATACACTTCCGAACTCATAAAGTTGCTTAATTGAATTAAGTAGAGGTCGGTGCAAGCAAGAAGTTCGCTTTTTATCGCTTTTCTTCCCAATCCTTTGTTTCTCTTGTGCTTATGCTTTCAAAGAAATAAAGAATTTATATGTAATTCCTTTTGGATAGCCACAAGAGGTTGACATTCTTAAGAGCATAAATCTAATAAAACTTGGTTGGAAATCTCAACTGCAAGAATACTCATCATTCAAACATTTTCGTTGAGTATGGAAACAACGTTTCCTTGTTAAGAATTTGAGCTTTCGAAGCTCTATTTAAGTTCTCATGTTCTTCTTTGGTTAGCCACCATCCATATTCCTCTCTCCTTTTCACGAAACTCGATGATAGCGTGTGTGGGCATTTGTGCATAAGAGTGGGTGTTCTTGGAAGTAGCTTGGAAGTGAGCAGAGAGAGGGAGAGGTCCCGAGAGGTAACCACTAGAGTTGGTTTCCCCTTTGTGCATGTGTTTTCCCGTTTCCTCCATCAATACTTTGGAGTGAAATTTTGGACTTAGGGAGACCAAAAGCTGACCTAGCATTAGAAAGTCTGGGCAAAATATCAGTAAGTATATGCAATCTCCCTTGGACAAAGAGCAATCATTTTGGTGCGTTTGCCGGGAATAGCTTGGCACATCTCTATAAGAGAGTGCCATAGGTTCGCCTAGCGCCACATGTTGGCCGAGCTTGCGGACTCTAGATCTAGTACATGAGCGAGGGGAGCTCATCCTCAGGAGCAACACAAACACAAAGAGAGGAACGCGCTCAGAGAAGAACCCTTGAAAGAGAAAGGAAGAGGTGGGAGTTGCAAGGTGAGTCGACCTCGACTAACTCAAAGAAATCTGCTAAAAATGTGTACTCTCGTAGGAGAGTCACGAATCAAGTGCAAAAGTTTGAAGGAGGGATCCTGAGGCGGTGTGCACTAAATTTCTGGGATCGAAGTGATATTGACATCACACCTCTGTTCAAAATGGCTCAGCGAATTTCGGTTCATTTGGGGGACTTTATGAAATTCTCAGGTGCTTGGGACGAGGATCCAGATAGTTTTATCCAGTTGTTTGAGGTTACTTGTGAGGCCAATGAGGTAGTTGACCAGGGTCAAAGGTTGAGGATTTTTCCGGCTATCCTCCGTGATGAGGCAGCCAACTGGTATGGTAATTTGACACCACAAGAGCGTGGAATTTATCAGATGCTCAAGGAAACCTTCTTGGCAAAGTTTCGACGACAAGGCTTCCAAGATAGATTGGCCCAACAGATGGATTACCTGCGACAGGGAGTCCATGAGAGCATTGATAACTACATTCAGAGAATGGAAACCTTGGTAAGAAAGATGGGCGCGAATGCCCCGAATGATGAGACATTGAAGAGAAGATTCATTACCGGATTGAGAGATCCTACGACACAACAACATATTAGCCTGACAAGACCTACAACTTTAATAGATGCTAAGGAACAAGCAAGGCTTTGGGAGGAAGTACAATTATGTCAACAAAAGAAGGTTGAGCTCTTATACGAGCCAATGGGAGGCCCAGGAAATATACCGATGAAAGATCCTGGCCAAGGAAGTCCCGCATTGATGGCCCCAGCTTTTGTAGCTGCCACTAGCACGCCAGGCGAGGTAAAGCCTACGCTAACTGAAGAACGAATATTGGAGTTGTTCACACAAGCTATAAAAGCTGCCACAATGACCCAGGAAACATACACAATAAAACCAGAGGTAACTACAAACCCGAATCAAGTGTTTCGATCAAATACATGGTGTGGAAAGTGCCATGGTTACGGCCATCTGGCTTCAGAATGTCCTACAGTCTCGAGAGTATTCACAGATAGATCGCCACCTAGAATGCGTTGCACTTTTTGTGGAAGGACCAATCACACGGAAGACCGATGTTACAACAAGAGGGCCTATGAAGAGCGGACCATGAAATCGGGAGATACAAGAGAAAGATCCTACACGGGATTGCCTGCTCAAAGTATCCCACCTACATCTCGTTGGGAAAATAGACAAACTTATGGATATGGTGCTCAGGGTCAGGGAGGAGACTATCCGAGAGGAGCCACACGTGATCAAAGAAGAGATGGTCCCATCCAGTGTTGGAGATGCCATGGCTTTGGCCATACTCAATCTAGATGTCCAAACGAAAAGAAACAAGTTGATTATACCCCATTGTGTAGGTACTGTAGTGGAGAGGGCCACTTTGATGAAGATTGTCCAAAACGAAGAGCTGCCACTGGCAAGGATAAGGGGCCAGTAGGGTCCTCGAATTATGTTGAGACTCAGATGCATTCCACACTGAGAGCTCAAGAGCCAGTTCCTACGATCGGAGTAGTGTTCAAGACACCGAACACCTCAAGAAGGCTCTAGCTCGTCAATGCACTTTGTGGATGCTTACCAGGCCAAGAAACCGCATAAAGAGCCAATTGTGGCAGTAGTCACAAGGACTAAAGAGTATTTATAGAAACATCCAGAAGGTGAAAGCGAAAAAGATAGCTAGGAGAAAATACCAGAACATGGAGAGGTAGAGAACCAAGTTGGAGGATTTGCTGAGCAGCAAGAGCTTGAGGATGGGGAAGAGATAGAGATTCTTCCACCAGTGACCAAGGAGTTTGTGCCAGGCATAGCACCATTCCCTGAAAGATTAAGGGCTCCAAAGTGTAGGAAGGAAAGACAAAGTTTGGAGGAAGTGGACATCGTAAAGCTGCTCGCTGACACGGAAGTCACGCTGGACATTGGCACATTTCTGAAATGTTCACCTGCATATAGGAAACAATTCTACAATGAATATATTAAGAAGCCGAGGAAAGCTCGAGATAAAAAGAGACAAGATAAAGAGGTCCAGGGTATGATTCAAAGTATCACTACGCAAATTGATTCGAATGCTCCAGCTGTGACAGTCAAGATTAAAGGATATGCAGTCCCTGGGGCTCAGTTAGATAGTGGAGCGGCAATCATCTTAATGACTGAGTACATGATGAAAGCTTTGGGCCTCAACCACATGGAAGAAACTCCAATGTCCTTGAGGATGGCAGATCAAACGCAAGTGAAGCCTGCGGGTCTTTTGAAGAATGTAAGCACAATTGTGGGCGGTCTAGAATTTAAAGTTGATTATCTGATAGTAAGACCAAGGACCTCAGAGGCCACTTTCTCGATCTTACTTGGACGGCCATGGCTGGTGCAAGCCGAATGTGTGCATGATTGGCGCACAGGATTTATCACAATTGGACCGAAGGCTGATCGAATACAACTTCAAGTGTCTCCAAACTTGACCGGCAAGAAATCGACAACAGCTGAGGAAAGGGAGCAGAAAGCAAAGGAAAAGGTTAGACAAGAAATGGTGCTGGTAAGATTTTCCTTGTGCACGGAAACTTCCAAGGACCTTTTACGGGATGGATTTAACTTGCAATTGTCCAAACTCCAACACGCGAAAGTGGGTGAGTACAAAGACCCACTAGTTTACAAGGATGACTCAGACCAGGAGTTGCTACAATGATTGACACATACCAGTGAATTTGAGTGCTACATGTTAAGCATAGACGCAAGGGAAAGCAAAGCTACCCAATCCTTGGAGAAGGGAACTTCAAAAGATGAGTTGAAGCTGGAGTTAGCTTCGATAATGGAAGTACAACAGCTGAGAGCAAGGGTCAGAGTGCTAGAAGCAGAGCTTCTAAGGAGAAGTCGAGTATCGGAAAAAGAAGCGAAAAGTAAGACTAAAGTGCAGGAAGCCATTGCAAAAGCTGAACTAAAGAAATTGGGTCCGGTCGAAACAGAAAAAAACAATGATTTACTGGCCAACCATGCACGCGTGATCGAGGAGCACTTTCCAATCATAGTGTCATCAAGGAATAAGGAATATTCGCGAGAAGCTCAGGTGGAAAAATGGGAAGTTTTTCTAGAAAAGTTCTTGAGCGTGGGGTCAGAGCTACCAGATGGAGTACGAGATTGCATTAAACTGGCACTCAAAAATTTCAGCAAGGCCTTTGCATGGTCACACAGTGATCTGAGAGGAATTGATCCCCGAATCTGCCAACATTATATAGATTTGGAAGAAGGCACCCGACCAATATGTCAACGACTTAGGCGGACAAATCCAATCTACTCGGAATTGATCAAGTTGGAATTGACTAAGTTATTGGAAGCAGGATTCATATATCCCATCGCATCCAGCGAATGGGTATCACCAATTGTAGTTGTTCCGAAAAAAAATAAGAAAATCTGCATTTGCATAGATTATCGAAAGTTGAACGAGCGCACAAAAAAGGATCACTTCCCTTTGCCGTTTACTGATCAAATCTTGGACAGAGTGGCTGGCCATAAATTGTACTCATTTTTGGATGGTTTCAATGGGTACAACCAGATCCAAATCCATGAAGAGGATCAATCAAAAACTACTTTCACGACAGAATGGGGTACGTATGCATATCGTGTGATGCCATTTGGATTATGCAATGCACCGGCCACATTCCAGAGGGCAATGATAGCTGCATATCAAGACCATTTGCAGGATTGGATGGAGATATTCCTCGATGACTTTGCGATCAGAGGCAACGATGAAAACATGATGGAGAGGATCGAAGCTATTTTAAGAAGAAGCATTGAAAAAGGCATCGCATTAAATCCTGAAAAGTGTACATTTGGAGTACGAAGAGGATTGCTCTTGGGACATGTTATTTTCGAAAAAGGGATCGCGGTTGGCGAGGATAAAGTAGAAAAAAATCGGACAACTTCCACCTCCTCAAAACTTGCGATAACTCAGAGGATTCTTGGGACATGCTAATTATTATCGACGATTTATATTAAATTTTGCATCAATAGAAGCACCACTGACGAACCTTTTGAGGAAAGACCAACAATATCAATGGACTAGAGAGTGTCAAGCTTCATTCGATTTGATCAAAGAGAAATTGATAAATGCATCAATTTTAGTAGCACCTGACTGGACGAGAGAATTTCATGTGCATACAGACGCTTCTCATACTACGGTTGGAGCAGTGCTATGCCAAGCCGATGAGAAGAAGTTGGACCACCCTATTTATTATGCAAGTTGAAACTTGAATAGCACCGAGAGGAACTACACGACTACAGAGAAGGAATGCCTCTCGATGATCTTTGCGGTAAACAAGTATCGGCACTATATGATGGGAAAGCATTTCACGTTTTATGTGGATCATGAAGCCCTAAAGTATATCATTAATAAACACGAGCTATCAGGGCGATTGATGAGGTGGATGCTACTCCTCCAAGAATTTCAGTTCACAGTGGTAACCAAACCAGGCAAAGCGCACATATTGGCTGACCATTTATCTCGAATTATTAATGAGGAGCCAATCTCTGGTGTGCCCGATGATGCTCCTGATGGACATCTATTTCAGGTTGATGCTAAGGTACCTTGGTATGCCGACTTGGTGAATTTCTTGTGCACCACTAAATACCTGCCGGGAGCAAGCAAGAGAGAGAAGTAAAAACTGTTAGCACTGGCAAAACACCATAGCATCATTGGTGGGCAACTCTATTGATATTTTGTCCATGAAAGCATTTGTCGGAGGTGTCTCGAGGAAGAAGAAGCAACCCTAGTTTTGAGGGCATTACATGATGAACCCTGCGGTGGGCATTTTGCTGGTGAGCTGACGGCAAGAAAGATCTTATTGGCTGGGTATTGGTGGCCAACGCTGTTCAAAGACTCTCACACATACTGCAAGAAATGCGACAAATGCCAAAGAATGGGCAAACCAACATTAGCACATGCAGCTCCTCTTATGCCGGTGCTGGCTCTTAAGCCTTTTGAAAAATGGGGAATTGATTTTGTGGGGCCTATTGATCCTCCCTCAAGACGTAGATCCAATAGGTATATCTTGGTCTGCACTGACTATGTTACCAAGTGGGTAGAAGCCAAAGCTCTGAAGACTGATCGAGCTATTGATGTAGCTAAATTTTTGTATGAACAAATTATCACCCGATTCGGATGCCCGTTGGAGATAGTGAGTGATAGAGGAACAGACTTTGTCAACGAACTGATCGAGGAATTAATGGAATTGTATAAGATCAAACATAAGAAAAGCACTCCATATTACCCGAGGGCGAATGGACAAGTGGAAGTTACCAACAAGGTTCTTGAACAGATTTTGACAAAGACAGTAGTTGTGCATAGGCGAGACTGGGATGAGAGACTTAGAAAGAGAGAAACAGAGACAGAGGGTGACAATAAGAGAGAGCTTAGGCAAAACAACAATTCTTCATATACTTGCTTCAGCTCGCAAGCGCAGCGCAATTGTGAACGTTGGAGAGCTCTTCGATCGGATGCGTGAAAATGCCGATCGAAGAGCTTCCAACGTTTTAATTTTTGTCCGTCAACAGACCTTCATGTAAGCGATGCTGCCCGTCGTCGCATAAGCGACATCTTTTTAGCGTCGCTTATGCGACGCCAAACATCATCGGCTATGCGATGCAGAAAGGCGTCGCTTATGCGACTCTATTTAAATTCGTTGTGTTAGCAACATTGTATGGGAGCATCGCAGCTCTGTCGCGCCACAAGTCGCAAAAATCGTCGTTTGCTCCGTCATTTAATCGACAGTCCGCGCGTGATGCTAATTACGATGCATGTTGCAATTTTATAGTGATGAAATTATGTCACCTTAACCGTCGTTATATACCCGTATTTTGTATGTTGGAAATTGAGGATAAGTTGGACGGTACCAATCACCCATTATGGGCATATATTATGCATCATGTATTGGTTGCAAAAGGAATGTGGAATATTATGAATGGTGTTGAAAAACGTCCTATTACAACTGAAAATACAATTATTGAAGATGATGCGGATGGCATTGAAGATGATGTTCTTCAGGTTCCTGTTCGTGCTATAATTCTTGTTGCACCTACTATAGAGAAACTTTATTGGGATGGTAGAGATGCTCAGGCACATGCATTGATAGCCTTGTCTATCAAACATGCCATTATTCCTCACATTCGCTCCTCCAGAATAGCAAAGGATGCTTGGGATACACTTACCACTTTATACCAAGCAACGAATGATGCTCATGTTGATTGTTGATATATTTAGGTAGTGATGTGTGTGAACATACTAGGACCACTAGGGCACTTTTTTCCCTCTTTAGGAGGTTTTCATCCTCGACTTGTATATATGCCTATAGCCCTAACGGATTATTTATCTTTGTAAATTCTAGTGGTAATACATTGAGTATTGTGTGTTGTGCTCCAAGCTTCTTCTTCTTCCTTGTGCTCTTCATGTGCTTCTGCAAATGTCTAACTCCAACAATTGGTATCAGAGCAGGTCGCCACTTCATCTAGGGCATCGTCGACACTCCTTTGGTCATAGTCTCAAAATCGCACGAAATTTGGTGTGCATACTCAAGGTGATTTGGATATCCAAATGGCTTCGCTCTCTCGTGCCAAAATTGCAATCTGAGCTAGTTTCGACCTCTGAACACACTATCAGAGTGCTTATGTAGGCTATTTTGTCTTTTTGTGCCAAAGATACAAATAGGTTTTGGTTCATCGGTATAGGCATCTCGAAGTCTGCTACAGGTTTAGCAGAACTTGTCAAGGTAGTTTTGTTCAACTTTTTCAGATCCTGTCATTTTTTTGCATCACAGTATTTTAGTCAGTGGCCATGGTTGAAAGCAGTGATGTATTTTGTATGTTGGCTGTTGAGGATAAGTTGGATGGTACGAATTACCCATTGTGGGCTTATATTGCATCATGTATTGGTCACAAAAGGACTGTGGAATATTGTGCAAGGTGTTGAAAAATGTCTTATTACACCTGCAAATACAGGTATTGAAGCTAATGCAGATGGCATTAAAGATGCTAATATTCTTTAGAATCCTGTTCGTGTTGCGATTCCTGTTGCACCTACTACAGAGAAAAATTGTTGGGATGGTAGAGATGCTCAGTCACATGCATTGATAGTGTTGCCTGTCAAATGTATCATTATTCCTCACATTCTCTCTTGCCAGGCTACCAATGAGGCTTGTGTTGCTTACCTCTGAAAATAGTTGGAGAGTGAGCACATGAATGAAGATAACTATGGATAGTTTTCTAACGAAGATCAAGGATTTGAAGGAATAGTTCATTTGTGGTGATGAAGTCCTTCACTATGCAAACTGTTCTAAATGGTCCTACCGACTCATATCAGAGTCTTGCTTCTACTCTTCATTTGATGATGAAAGGCAATCCAAATGCCTTAACATTTGAAGATTTAGTTTTTGTTATGTTTCAGGAAGATGAGTCTAGGCAGAATAGGTCTATTATGCATGTTGCAGATCAAGATTTCCTAGCTAGTCAGAAGGGCAAAGGTAAATGGAGCTCATCTACAAATCTGCAAATGTTGCACATTCGAAGAAGGAATACAAAGATGAGACGAAATAAAAAAAGAAAAAATTGGTTTGCAAATACTGTAAAGGAAATGATCATGTCATTGAGACTTGTCCAAAAGTGGTTGCAAAAGAGGCTGGAATTGCAGTGGCCTCTACACCAAAAACAGAGTCTGCTAATCTTATCCAGAATGAAGAATGGGTGTTTACTATTGTTTGCAGTTTTGACACATCTTCTCATGAGCAGTGTCTGTCTGTAGTAGACTCAGATGTTTGGTACTTTGATAGTGGGGCAACCAAACATATTACCTTGCAGCACAGTTTCTTCACTTCACTTGAGCCTACCCCTAGAGGGAATACTGTGACATATGTCAACAACTCCTCTTATCCTATCATGGGAGTTGGTAAGATCATTCTGACTACTATTGATGGTAGTTTTTTTCACTTTGTCAGATGCTTTATTTGTGCCAGGGATCAAGAAGAATCTATTATCAATTTCAGCTTTAGCCAAGGTTGGCTTGGTTGTGAAATTTGTTGATGATGGACATTTCATAATCTGTCAAATGGTGACGTGATTATTGCTTCAGGCATTTTTGTTATGAGTTGTATAAGCGCATAGAGTACAAGAAATGTGTGAATGATTCAGCATGTATAGTACACAATTCTCACGCTATGTCAGATACAAAGCTTTGGCATGCATGCTTTGGTCATCTGACGCATGCAGAATTCTGAAATGGTGTCACCTCTGCCCAAACTTGAGGCACCCAGTAAACATGTTTGTGAAGGTTGTATATTGGGCAAAATATAGCTTTCTTCATTCCCAAAATATGGTTCAATTTGGGCTACTCTAAAATTGCAGCTTGTTCGCAATGATGTATGTGGTCCTGTGCAGACACCCTCTTTTGGAAACTATCTTTACTTTGTGACTTTCATCAATGATTCTTCTAGGCATGCATGGATATATCCATGAAAGCAAGGTCCAAAGTGTTTATGTGCTTCAAACAGTTTTTGGTTTTGGTTGAAAATCTGTCAGCATGTTAAATGGGCACTCTCCATTATAATCAAGGGAGGGAGGATATATGTCTTCTGACTTTAATGCATTTTTGGCTAAACGTGGGATAAAACATCACTATACAGTGCAGTATACACCTCAATAGAATGAAGTTTCTAAATGGAAGAATAGATTACTCATGGAGATGGTGAGGTGTATGGTGAAGAGTCAAGCCTTACCACATAGTTTCTAGCTTGAGGTTTTCATGTGTGCAACATATGTACTTAACAAGTGTCCCACTAAAGTGCTGCACTCTATCGTTCCATATGAGGCTTGGCATGGTCCCAAACCATGTGTTGCCCATTTGTGTGTTTTTGGTTGTCTGGCATATGCATTAGTACCTGAACAACATCGCAAAAAATTGGATGATAAAGCAGTAAAATGTATTTTTATTGGGTATAGTTCTGAAAGCAAAGGCTATTGTCTATATCATCCACAGACTAAACACATTTTGGTTGTTTTTGTGGAAGATGCTATTCAGCCGTTACTTTCATGTACTAAGGAGACATCTGTTAGCTCCAAAGACATGTATGATACTTTAAAGACATGTATGATACTTTGATGCCTCTTTTTATAGGTGGACAGTCTAGTGTTGGTCCTAATGAGGCAACTTCTCAACCTTTAGAGGTTTTATGTGATGATGCAAATCATTCAATTTCTGATGTAGGTTTGTATGATGCACTTGTTGATGAGAGAGCAGATATTGAGGAGGAGGCAAAAAATATGCCAAAATGGCTGGTGCAGACTTTGCATGACAACAAATTAGATGCACCTCTATCATGTCGTACTCGTTCAAGCTCTCATAGTGCCTCTTTTGCATCGAATTGTGATGCTATGGCTATGTCTAGTCTCTGTGATGAGAATGAGCATGTTTCGTTTGATGAAGCACAAAATTCTAAAAATTGGATGGTTGTTATGCAATCTGAATATGATGCTATAATGAAGAATGGTATCGGGTCTTTATGTGACTTGCCTCCTTGCAACAAGTCCATTGGCACTAAGTGGGTATACAAGCTGAAAAGTAAGTCTGATGGAATAGTCGACAGGTATAAGGCTAGGCTTGTTGCAAAGGGTTATGCACAGGAAAGAGGTATTGATTTTGATGAGATCTTTGCACCTACATGCCGAATGACTACTATTCATAGCATATATGCACTTGTAGCTCATCCTAGTTGGAATGTACATCAATTGACAATCTCGTATTATTCTTTGTAGATAGCCCAATTGAGCTCCAAAAATCTTTGGACCATATCAGTGAGTGGGGGAAGCTGTGGGGCATGGAGTTTGGGGTGGATAAGTGCATGGCCACCGTGTTTTTTGGAGGCGATGGTGAGATGGTGGCACTAGAGACGTATGGCTTGATGCTTAGTGGCGAAAGGATCCTAAAAGGTGAAAATTATACTTATCTGGGTGTGGAGGTTGATTCTAACTTTTCTATTGAAACGATCATTAAAAGTTGTGAAGACAAGGGAAGGAAGTCTCTTTTTGCCTGCCAGCACTTGTTGTGCAATAGGTCTTTCCCTGCTTGGATGAGGCTTGCAGTGTTAAAGACTTTGATATTCCTTGTGATTACGTATGGGGCGGAATTGATGAGGGCCCATGGGCAGAATTTTTTTGGGAAGCTTGAGAGGTTGCTGGCAATGGGGATGCGGATGATCTCTGGCAAAGGGGCACAGTCTACTACGGTTGTCGGTGTTGTGATGCACAGAGATATCCCTCTGCTAGCAACCTTTTTTAGTTGCATGAGGGGTCGGTTTTTTGGGAAGTATTTAGATAGTCCAACTTGGCTCGGGGATTTTCTACACAAGCCGACGAGATCTTGATTCCAGAAGTGGACGTGGATTTCTCGAACAAAGTGGTGGAAGGAAAGATATATACCAGAAGCTACCCTCAACTCACTCAGGTTTCATGTCTGGGCAAAGTGGGAAACAACAAATCATTACGCTTGGGACCATGCCAAGCGTTACATGGAGTGATAGATTGCAATGCTTTAGTGGGACACCTGTTAAGTATATATGTTGCATACATAATACCCTCAAGCTAGAAACTATGTGGTAATGCCTGACTCTTGACCATACACCTTGCCATCTCCATGAGTGACTTGTTCTTCCGTTTAGCAAATCCATTCTATAGAAGTGTATACGGCATTTTACACTAATGTTTTATCCCACCTTCAGCCAGAAATGCATTAAAGTCAGAAGACATATATCCCTCCCCCCCCTCGATCAGAATGGAGGATGCCCATTTTACATGCTGATATATTTTCAGCCAAAACCAAAAATTGTTTGAAGCACATGAACACTTCGGACTTTGCTTTCAATTGATATACCCATGCATGCGTGGAAAAATCATCATTGAAAGTCATAAAGTAAAGATAGTTTCTAAAAGAGGGTGTATGCATAGGACCACAGACATCACTGTGAACAAGCTGCAATTTTTGTGTAGCTTGAACAGAACCATCTTTTGGGAATGAGGAACGCTGCATTTTTCCCAAAATACAACCTTCATATACATGTTTACAAGGTGCCTCAAGTTTGAGCAAAGAGGACACCATTTCAAATTTCTGCAGGCATAGAAAACTAGCAAAATTCACATGAACAAAGCGTGCATGCTAAAGCTTTACATCTGACATAGCCTCAGAATCATGTATTGCACATGGTAATTCATTCACAGATTTTGCATAATCTATGAGCTTATATAGCCCACAAGATAAAATGCCAGAAGCAATAATCACATCTCCATTTGACAAGTCATGAATAATACATCTATCATCAAAAAATTTCACAACCAAGCCAATCTTGGCTAAAGCCGAAACTGATAACAGATTTTTCTTGATCCCTGGCATAAATAAAGCATCTAACAATGTAAAATAACTACCATTAGGAGGGGTCAGAATGATCTTACTAACTCCCATAACAGGATAAGAGGAGTTATTGGCGCATGTAACAATATTTCCTGTAGAGGCACGCTCGAGTGAAGAGAAGAAACTTCGTTGTGAGGTAATATGTTTGGTCACCCCACTATCAAAGTACCAAATATCTACGTCTATTGCAGACATGCACTCCTCATGAGAAGATGGGTCAAAACTGCAAATAGTAGTAAACGCTCATTCTTCATCCTGCATAAGATTAGGAGACTCTATTTTCAGTGTAGAGGCCTCTGCAACAACCATTCTGGCCTCTTTTTCTTTGCCTCTTTAGCAGCCAGTTTTGGACAGCTCTTAATGACATGATCATTTGCTTTACAGTATTTGCAAAATAATCTTTGCTTTTCTGATTTCTTCTCATCTTTTTCTTCATTCTTCGATTGTGCAAAATTAGCAGATTTTTGTTAACTAGTAGAAGAGCTCTATTTCCTTTTTCCTTCTGACTAGCCAAGAAAGCTTGAACTCCAACATGCATAATAGACATATTCTGCCTAGACTGATCTTCCTGTAACAAAACAGATCTTAACTCTTCAAATGTTAAGGCGTTTGGATTGCCTTTCATCATCAAACAAAGAGTAAAAGCAAAACTCTGATATGAGTCAGGAAGACCATTCAGAATAGTCTGCACAAGTGAACTGTTAGGAAGGACTTCATCAGTAAAAATCAATTGTTCCTTCGAATCCTTGATCTTTGTTAGAAAAGTGTCCATAGAATCACCTTCATTCATGTGCTTATTCTCCAACTATTTTTCGAGGTAAGCAACATGAGCCTCATTCCTAGCCTGGTACAATGTGGTGAGTGTATCCCAAGCATCCTTAGCTGTTCTGCAAGGGCAAATGTGAGGAATAATGGCACGTTTGATGGACAAAGCTATCAATGCATGTGTCTGAGTATCTCTTCCATCCCAATGAATTTGTTGTTTGAGACCTTTAAATCTCCAAAGGCTTGATCTATACTGATCAAAGAACACCTCTATATCAGTTATAGACCAAACTTTACACAAATATTACTTTGATTTACCAACTCATTCATGAACAATTCTCTGAGTGAGAATTTTTCTTCTTCAAGAAGTCTGCTTCAAAGATTGACTTCATTACCTGCACATATCTTCAGATTTCTTCAATCTAATGATATATGTACCTCCAAGCTATCTTTGCGCAATCATATCAACCATTAGTCCTTCAAAAGAATTCCTTGAGCATCTGTACCTGTGACAATGATATCATCAACATAAATACACATGTATATGTATCCATTTTCACTTGCCTTCACTAGCAAGCTACTATCTGCCTTTGATGCTTGAAATCCACATTCATTTAAGAACTTAACAAGCCTGTAATTCCATGCTCTTGGATCCTGCTTCAATCCATACAAATCTCTCTTGAGCTTACACACATAATCTGATCCAATTGAATCCATGAAGCCTTCTGGTTGCTCCATGTACACTTCATCTGCAATGTATCCATTCATAAATGCATTCTTCACATCTAATTGTGATAACTTCCATCCTTTACAAGCAGCAATAGCAATCAATGATCTAATTGTAGACATCTTAGCAACAGGACTAAAAGTTTCATCATAATCTACCCCATAGGTTTGGGCATAACCTTTGACCACAAGTCTAGCCTTGTATCTAGACACCTTACCATCTGCAAACCTTTTTGTTTTATACACCCACTTACATCCAATGACCTTCTGATTCTTTGGTCTTGGCATCAATTCCCATGTTTCATTTTCAAGTAGAGCATCATACTTTTCTTGCATTGCCTTCTCCCAATTTTGTTTACCTTTAGCTTCTTCATATGTGATTGGATCCTCTTCTGTCTTCACAATGTAAGCATAATCTTTTGTTGTTAGAAAAGATATATCATAGCTATACCTTATAGGATCTTTTCTTTCCCTTGAGGATCTTCTGATCTCTGCACTTCTTGAAGTCTCAGCCACATTTGATTCTGGATCAAATCTTGGCCCATCTTCAACATTATCCTGCAATTTACTTTTATAATCAACATCATCAATATCTTCTTCATACACATTTACTTTTGCCTTCCCTTTCCTTTGTATTTCTTCAACATCTGCATAATCATTTGTTGACCCTGTATACCATGTGTTTTGCTCATCAAATGTAACATCTTTGGTAACAAGAAATTGCTTTGTGGATGGACTCCACAATCTATAACCCATCTGTCTATCATCATACCCAATAAACACATACTTCTCTGCTTTGGGTTCTAGCTTATGTCTTAATTGTGAAGGAACATAAGCATATGCTAAACATCCAAATACCTTACAATGATCAAGAGTAGGTTTCTTACCCCACCATGCTTCATAAGGAGTTCTTCCATCCAAAGCTTTACAAGGTAACCTATTTACAAGGTATGTAGCAGTGTTGATAGCTTTTGCCCATAAGTAATTTGGGCAATTCTTTTCCTTCATCATTGCTCTTGCAAATTCTACAAGAGTTCTATTTCTTCTTTCTGCAACTCCATTTTGTTGAGGGGAATACCTGCAAGTTACTTCTCTTTTTATACCTGCATTCCACAAATAATCATCAAACTCTTTAGAAAAATACTCTCCCCCTCCATTTGATCTCAACCTCTTGAGCTTTTGTCCTGTAATCCTTTCTGCATAAGCATGATAATGCTTGAATGTCTTGAACACTTCTGATTTGTCCTTGATTACATATAAAGTAATCCATCTGGTTGCATCATCAACAAACACCACATAATATCTGGATCCATTTATGTTATAGTCCCTTGAAGGACCCCACACATCTGTATGGACTAACTCAAGCATGTTTGAATACTTGTATCCTGATTTGTTGTAAGAACTTTTGTGTGCTTTACCTAATTGACAAGCTTCACACTTGTACACCATGTGTTGCCCTTCAACTTTTGGCAAACCAAGCACCACATCATTCCTTGACATTTCCTTTATGGCTCTCTCATTGAAATGACCTAATCTTTTATGCCATAGATCTAATTTAGACATCTTTTGACTTCCATAAGTAAATAGAGCATGTCCCACATTACCTTGGACTTTTAGAGTAAACAACCTTCCTTCCTTTTTACCTCCAATTATGTTTCTATATCCCTAATTTGGATCTTGCACATAGACACCATCATTTGTGAATCTGACTTCATATCCCTTCTCCACAATTTGCCCTACACTTATCAAGTTTTTAGGAATAGTAGGAACATAAAGTACCTTGCTCAAGAGTGTACTTCCATTCTTTGTTTTCACTGATCCAATACTTTCCACCTTGTGCTTGGTGTTGTCACCTGTTTGAACTGTATGTCCATTCACCTTTGCTTCCATATTAGTCATCAGTGATATATTGCCACTCAGATGATTGTTACATCTTGAGTCAATATAAAACACCCTTTCATCTTCTCCTACTGATTCATGAGTTGCATTCAAGATAAGAGTCGTATCATCCTTCTAATCTGATGCATAGTTATAATAATTATTGTTGTAGGACTGAGGTTGAAAACTTCTTCCACCTCCTCTAGCATATGATGTCCTACCACCTCTTCCTTTGAAGTTGCCTCTTTGGTTTCTGCCTCCTCTACCTCTTTGATTAAAACTCTGATTATTGCTTCCACCATTTTGATTATTATACCAACAATCATTTGCCAAATGATTGGTTCTACTACAAATCCAACAAGCTTTAGTATTGTCTTTGTTCTTACCTCCTCTTCCTTTACCTCTGAAGTTCATCCTTCCTTTTGTAAAGTTAGCTTGACTTGAAGATCTTTCATCATCAGTTGACTGCTTCCCTTTTCCATTCTTTTTCTTGTCCTTGGAGTACATAGCTTGGCTTGCACTCTTATCATTGTCTCCCTTAATGTCCTGCTCAAAAGTTAGCATGTGTCCTAGCAATTGATTAAGATCAGGAGTAAAGTGATCAAGTGACAATTCTATGGAGAATATGAAAGGCTTCCACTTCTCATCTCCTCTCAGACCTGTAAGTATTTGCCTTACCAGCTTATCCTCTTCAATGTCTTCATCTACTGCACCCAAGCTATCTGCAATATCCTTCATCCTTGCCACATAATGAGAAATTGATTGTGAGCTCTTCTTCTTGAAAGTTGTAAACTCTGCCCATAATGAGGACTTCCTAGACTTGGTTGTGTTTTGGAAATGCTCTTCCAAGGCATTCCACACATCTGTTGCACTTTCTAAACCTCTGATGTGAGGTAGAAGATAATCATTTACAGCCATGTAAATGATGCTCCTAGCTTGAGCATCCTTTCTCATCCAAGTCTTCAAATTTGCAAGCTCTTCCCTAGTTGGAATACTAGGATCTGCAAACTCAGGCTTTTCTTCTTCTCCTGTAATGAATGCCATCAGATCTTTGCTCATGAAGTGTGCCTCCATCCTCATGGACCAAGCTGGATAGTTCTCCCTATCTAGCTTATCAATATGCAAGCTTTCTCCCATCTTTGATCTCCCATCTTTGATCTTCTGTGTCTGCAATTATTATGATTTATGATAGTAAAGTGTACCTTTGATATGAAACTTCAATCCTTTTTTTATCCTTCGAACTCGTGCTTTGTACTTCTGCAGGTTATCTTCAAGAATTTGTCCTTGTCCACCTTCAATTAGAAGGAACTTCAATATCTGCAACAGTCGGGACTTCCAATGCCTTTACTTCACTTGTATTGCACCTTCAGCTCTGATACCACTGTTGGAGACCTTTAAATCTCCAAAGGCTTGATCTATACTGATCTAAGAACACCTCTATATCAATTATAGACCAAACTTTACACAACTATTACTTTGATTTACCAAATCATTCATGAACAATTCTCTGAGTGAGAATTTTTCTTCTTCAAGAAGTCTGCTTCAAAGATTGACTTCATTACCTGCAAATATCTTCAGATTTCTTCAATCTAATGATATACATACCTCCAAGCTATCTTTGTGCAATCATATCAATCATTAGTCCTTCAAAAGAATCATTAAAACTTCAATTTGATCCTTAAGATCAAAAGTATGTCAGAAATTGTCTTCCTGAATAAGCGACTTTGACATAGGTAACTTCTAAGGTTGATTTCTCACAGCACAGATCCGTTTTGCTAAATGCTTTTAGCCATAGCTTCCTTACCTTCTAACTTAGATTTTGAATGCTCATTGATCAAAAACTTTACACTGTGCACTGAGATCTAAGCAAAACATTGACACGAAAAAATGTGCGACTGTGAGAGTTTTTTTTGCAGACTTTACATACACATGTTCCTAATGATCATACTCACTGCAAAAGAGGAATTAGATCATGAAACTTTAAACATAGCTTTATTAGCTTCTAGATTAGATGTGTACAAAAGGATTTCTGATCCACATGATCAGACTGAGAGAATTCAGAGAAAAACTCGTCGCTAATTTTCTGAGAAAGACTCTCTACACAACTACTACAATGACACTTGTCTTCAAATGACTCTCACATGTATTTCCTTTCATCATTGACTTGTATACATATGGTTCTAGACTTATCCCGTGTCTATTACATTACTCCTTATCATCCTAAGGATTATATATACTCATAATACAAGAATTTCCACCTGTAATATACATATGTATATAAGCTATCATTCTGAAATCTTCTTCACTTTCTCAAGTGACTTCTTTCACTTCAAACTGATCATTGACTTCCTTCAAGTTCTTTATAATCACCAATTTGTGATTGGTTTGTTCCAACATTTGCTATGTAGTAGGTGCAATAGAAACAGAAGCACGAATAGGAATCTACAGAATATCACCATCTTCGATACCATCTACATCAGCTTCAATACCTGTATTTGCAATACCTGTGTTTGCAAATAAATTCTTTCTTACACATTTATTTTTAGACATTATCATATTAATTTATACAAGTTCTTTTTTGTGTTAGATATTCTAGGACAAAAATGATCAAAAGTTGGTAAGAATTTGTTTTCCACCATCCCAGTCTACTCAAAATAAGCTTTACATCTATATACAATATTCGTATCCAGCAGTTTTATCACAAAGGAAAGTCAAAACCGAATCCTGAATAAAAAGTCATAAACATATTAAAAAAGGATTAAATCAAGTTCAAGTAATCAAATAATGATAATGTGACATTAGGAAGCCAAAATTACATCGAAAAGTTGTTCTAGTAAGCCACATGTACACATTAATCACAGCAACAATTCCAAAAATCAGCTTTTTGGATTTTTCTAAGAGCTTTTGGACAAGCCTATATAAGGACATCGTGTAGGCACTTAACGATCATCTCATACAGCCTCTTGGCTCTAGTACTCATGCTTATTTTGAAGTAAAATAAATTTGGCAGTATACAGCACATAGGAGTATAGCAACAAATGCTTTCGCTTGGAGTATGTATATGTTGCACATTTATGGATAAACTTAACGGCAAAACTTTCTTCATCCATATAGCCTCATCATCAACACCTTTTGAAGGCCCTCTTTGGCAAGTATGGGATTTGTGTGTTTAGTGTTTTAGATTTTATTTTCTTAAAGTACATATGTTTCCGTCGCTTCATCTTCAGAAGAAGACTTATACATGACCTTGCAACACGAAGATTGTGATTTAACTAATCCCAAAGGATCAATGTGGTGAGATACCCAATGCCCCGATCACGACACTGGAATATGCGAACTTGGAACGAATTCCTCACCAGCTAAACTGCCTACCCCACGTGTTCTCGAAAAAGGAACGCCATACCCACAAGGAGCGTCAGCTCACAGGAGGAGTCTGCACACCAATTCAGAGTCTCCTATCTCCTCACTGGCGACCGGTGAAGCTATACCAATACCTTGAAGCACCAGAGTTCTTGCAAATTCAGCCCACTAATCTTCATCTCCCTCAAATTAAGCAACGGAACGGAACCCAAGAGGGATCAAATGGGAGAATGACATCCTCTCCCCCGAACAGGATCTGTCAAGTATCAAAGAGAGCTCTCACATACTTGGGTATAGCCTTACCCGGGAAGAAGCAACCAAGACGAACTTAGCTACTCCGCCCCTAGAGTGCGGACTAGGTCTAACCCAATGGGTCAAGCGAACTCTGCGAGCCTCCTCTCCAAGGAGGATAAGGGTCATAACCGACGGGAACACGGGGCCATAATCCAACCGATGAATTAATCCGTTGATAAGAGGATCCAACCATCTCCCCCTAAGAGCTTCCACCTCACTGTAATCCACCATCACATGTGATAGGGAACCATACCTCTCCACCTCAACACAAAGGGGACATCTACTTTTGCCTCTTTCCTCTATCCTATATGCTAAGTACAACTCCCCTATTCTAGCAAGCAAAGCATGCACTCAGCAGTTGGAATAAGCAAATAGCTACAAGCACTTCTATGAAGGTATCCCCGTCATTCCATCAAATTATATTCCAGATAGGGGCCCAATGCGGCAGCCCTTTAAGTTGAGCAATTCTGTGTATATCGAGTCCCCAATTGTCTCCCCCTTGATCTAGAATATCGTTAATATAAACATTGAAGAGCATTGGGGATCCGGGGCACACTTGGTGCACACCGCGAAGTACCGGAATGGATTCGCTGAAGTGTTGTCCCTCCACACGAACCTGGACTTTCGAAGATTCATACAAAGCACGAAAGAATTTCAACACTCTACCCGTTAGGCTGGCCGTCTCAAGCTTAAGGAACAAGGTTGGATGCGGCACTGTGTCGTAAGCTTTCTTGAAGTCAATGTACACCGCATACGTAGAGAGTTTACAAGCGGCTCGTTATAGCACCACTTCTTGCACTCAAACGACTTACCCTATGCACTCATGACATGTAGAATCTGACCTAGCCTCGATTGAAAACATTACGAGCCTTAAGAGCTTCGGTAAGCCTCCTCACTAACACAAAGACCAGAATCTTTAAAGCAACGGAAATCAATGATATCCCTCGATAATTGTCAATGCAGGTTAAATCTCCCTTCTTGGGAATAGAAACCAAAACTACGGTAGCCGCACACTCCGGGACATGAACTTTCTCCAACATATTTTCCAGTAGATTCATAAAGGCCTCACCAAAGGACGTGCTAGAACAAGAAGAGTCAAACCTTCGACCCTTATCACGGAGGAGAATCTTAAATTAATTCAAGGGGAAGCCCATCTCCTCCAACAGCTCTATATCCCTTAAGTTTCTAACTGGCGCAACGGATTTCAAACCATTGTATAAGTTGGTTCCTCCGATAAGATTCGACTAAACCCTAACATGATGTCTTATCCAGAACTCTACGTTTCGGCTCATCCTGTTTGGATCAACAAAGATACCCTCATAGTGCTTCTTCCAAATACAAAGTTGTTCAGCATGATCCACCACCAGTTCTCCACATTTATTCTTATTGGGCTGATTGGAAGAGCTAGCTCTCCCCTTCCCACATATGGCTTTTAGAAGATTGAAGAATTTCTTATGTTGCCCCTCCCGAAGAAAAAGCTTTCCTTGTCGCACACATCTCTCCATAACGCGGTGGCCATTATCCTTAATGGCATCTCAAACTCACTCGCACACCCCCTCGTATTCACCAATGCACCTCAGACCTTCAAGAGTGGATAAAGTCACTCTTTCAAAGCGTGTTCCACACACGAATACGAGCATTGATCAACCGTCGAACTTTGGGATCCAATTGATAACCAATCGGGGCCGTGGAAGAGGTCGTCTATTATAGACCTCCATGTAAATAGAAATGCCTTTCACGATTTCCGTAAATTTCTCAAACTGCTCCTCAACGTCCTCCTGCATTTCCACCAAGACCCTTCAACGGTTGGAAGTCAAAATGGTTTGACTATGAGTTTCAAGCAAGCTCGCATTGATTGCCCTAGTAGGATTGGTCGAGAGGAATATGTCGAGACCCTAGTAAACTTTTCAAACTACTTCCCAACGTCCTCCTACATTTCCGTCAATACCCTCCAATGGTTCGAAGTCAAAAAGGTTTGACTATGAGTTTCGAGCAAGCTCGCATTGATTCTCCTAATAGGATTGATCGAGTGGAATAGCCCCCACAATTTCAGACTACAGCTTACACCCCAAAGGCCAATGATCCGATAAATCCACCAAACATCGCACCCAGCCATGTGAGAGTTGCCTTACGCCAAGATCATTGACCAAAAAATGGTCTAAATCTAATTTCACACCCCTCCCGAGAGTGATACGTAAGAGAAGATCCGCGACTACGCAACACACTCAACTCAAAGCCAAGCTTCGAGAGCCACCGCTCCAAAAACTTCCTTCTCATATTGAAGTCACCTCCAATGATCACAAGATGATTCCGGGCAGAAAGTCTCTCCATGGTCGTCTTCAGCTTCTCCAACACTAGAGTCCGCACCTAGGAGTAGCGCTTTTGCGAGATGTAAACATTGCCATGAATCCAAACATGAGGTCCCACATGGAACTGCACAAAAACATGGGATCCACAAAACACATTGACCTCAAAGGGCCTAAGCAGATCAGAGGCAAAAAGAAAATGTTTGCAGATCACGTATACTGACTCTAGTTCCCCGCTATGCTCATCAAGGTTACTCCAGAGTTCCATACTTCAAAGTGAGAATGAAGAGAATCCTGAGGACCAGGTGACTTACGAGCTTTCCATATACAATATGAATAGTTGCATCTACCTGAATGAGAATGGCACCAAAAGAGAAAGAAACACAGATTAGCTAGATAGAACATTCATCATTAGCTAATTTCATATTGTTCCGAGAATAGCCTGCGGAAACTATACTGTAGTTCGAGGTTGTTCCTGGGGGTATGCTGCAAACTTTAACAGGGGCTCTGGATGTCCATTCACGGAGGCCAGAGAGTTCTTTACGAATCCATAATTAGGTGAAAATTGGCACATGCAAAAGCCTTTCGGGTAGAAGGGGGGGATCGGGGGAAAAAAAGGAAAAGAGGGGGAGGGGGGCGGTGGGGGTTTTGGAATAGAGGCAAAAATAGTTCCGTGACGTGGAACTAAAGCAGTGCTGGACTCCACTCAATGTGAAAGAAAAAATCACGAGCTCTGCGCATGGCAAATTGTGATTGCCGCTTATGTATGTGAGGTTAAGGCCTCCGCTCAATGTGAGGCGAGCCTAAAGGTGGGATTCAGACAGGGCAGCACAACTTTGCTGACTCAGACTTGTGCCGCCCTGTTCAGTTCAGGGAGAGCAGCAGTAGCCTCTCAATATCCAAATTTATACTTCATTTTTTTTTTAAATGGAGGTTCGGCCGAGGCCTACTCCCCCTTGACTTTAACTTTGAAATTACAACTGTACAGGGAAGGGCATAGTACCCATGGGACGCCCCTTATCCCACAAGAACAGGGGTTAGACTCAGACCGGGAAGGACTTACATCACAGGGTAGACGGCCCGGAGGCACTTGCAAAGTTTCCACGCCCGAAGGCAGCTTCACTTCATACACGCCCGAAGGCTCAGATGTCCCGCCGCGCAGGGGGGTTGAACCCACACCCCCGCCTCAAGAGGCGAGGGATTCAACCATCAAGCCACGCTTCTGGGAACAACTTAAACAATTAAAATCCATTGTCAGAGCGCTGCAGATCTGCTCACATTGTGCCTTCATCATGCCCTTATAAATGAACAAACATAAATAAGACTCATAGGCAACAGAAATAATGTTAGGAAAGATCCCACACCTCAACTGCTTACAGAATAGTGCACAACAGCTCATAACAATGATCGACTGGATAACTAAATATCCACAGCCTTTGTTACTCTACTACAGATTCTTCATAGCATAACGCAACTTGAGGGAGCTGAATAACAATATTAAAACCATTCAAACTTGAGACTGACACACATTTGTGCTCGAAATAAACAAGAAGAGTAAATAAGACTCCCCCAAGAAGCACTTTCAGACAAAAAATGGAGCTTCTTTACTTACTCTTGCATGATTCATAACGATAAGGTAAAGAGTGACATCTTCGAATGAGAAGATTAGACACTGATGTAAGGGTAAACACTTTGCAAACAGTTGAACAATCGGAAGAATTAACTAAGACCAAGAGGTCAAAATGTGAATCGCAATACTAATAAAACATCACGGCCATGTACGGAAGGCAAATTCCTGAAGGACTAATAGCTCATATTGCAATACCATCATTGGGCCACAAAATTTGCTACAGCATAACAAGGCTTGATTTAAAACGGCCATTAAGCTGCAGGATTCCAGTCAGCAGGAGCCGAGTCCCAACCTGCACCAGCAGGATAAACGCTTCCTGGAGCAGGAGCTGGAGCAGGAGCTGGAGCTGGAGCTGGAGCTGGAGCTGGAGCTGAAACTGGAGCAGATGCAGCATCCCAACCTTGCCCAGAAGCTGCAAATTAAGAAACACAGAGCCATTGCTATTCTGGTACACAATCTGGATGAATCCAAATTAAATGCATACCTGCAGCATTCCAGTCTTGCACAGGTGGAGCACCTGCTACAGCAGATGCAGCTGGACCAGCTGATTCCCAATTCCCAGCATCGCCTACCTCAGCTCCTCCCCATTGATCAGCTGCCAAAGCCATTGGTGGAGCAGTATACTCCGCAGGAGTGAACTCGGGAGCTGCTGCACCCTCTTCTTCTTCACGTTCTTTTGCCTCTTCAGGCTCACGGTAGAAGAACAAATCCACCTGTAACATAATTTAAGAGCATAAGCCACATGTGATATAATAATAGCTTCCTTTTGCAACTTTAGAAATTCAACCCTTTAAAGAGTATAATAATATTACAGGCATTGTTCAGATACATTAATGAGAAAAATACCATGACATCCCATGGCTTGCCTGGAGGAATAGTCCCCCTCATTTGAAGGACCATTCGAGCCAGCAACCAAAAAAGACATCCAATACTGTGCTTCCCTTTGTTATTAGCAGGTATACCAATATCAACATGTCTCATGGGGGAATCAGTATCACAGAAGGCAATGATAGGTATGTTGCCCAGAGCAGCTTCCTTGATAGGCTGCAAAGACAAAGATGTCAGTTAACAAATTTTTACACAGTGCAGAAGCCACAACGTAAAAGCTAGATAGATATACTTACCTGATGATCTGTACGAGGATCAGTCAAAATCAAGAGACGTGGCTCACAAAAAGAGGTTTGGAGTTGGTTAGTGAAGGTCCCAGGAGTGTGGCGCCCAGCAATTGCTTGAGCTCCAGTATATTGGGCAAACTTAAGAACTGCCCTTTGACCGTAGGGTCTTGCAGATTGCACAATAATGTCTTGCGGATTTTCAATGGCAACAATGACACGTGCAGCAAGTTCAAGCTTGTCCCACGTCTTGCCAACATTAATGATAAAAATACCTGGAAATAAAATTGCATATAAGGCATGGCTGGCAACAGCGATGAGCTTTCACTTGCCCAAATCCACCTCTAGGATGCCAACACTTTAAAAAGGAACAAACACGTTTCAATAAAGTTCAATATGCTACAATCGTCTGGTATAAATTCTCCATGAACTAAAAGCCAGACAACTAGACACATGACCAAGCTTCGGGCAGCTCTATGATGGAAAACCTAAGATTAGAGACAGAAACAATCCTATTCACTATCACACTCATGAAACACTCGAATGGTCTGGCTCTAAGAAAACACAAACCATCGTGCTATTACAGATTACCTGTGTACTTGTAACATGACACTTATTACTATAGATCACTATGTGATGGCGTAAGGATACATATCCATACAATAATAAAATGGAGAAGAAACTGGATTGAACAACATAAAGGTCCCCGAAACAAGTGACAGGATACATCCTCATCTAGACAACTGCCACGCATCATGCTCTGATGCACAAAAAAAATATCTCCTGCTACTTACAATCTACAGATATATCCCACGAACAAAATTACATTATACGAATTCATCAACAATGTCAGCAACATAAAACCTATCATGGGTTACAACATCGGATGAGGTCCATTATGTAATGACAGGAAATGCTTGCAATACATTTGAAAATGCGAGTAATACGACTGGTTTAAACAGGTAAAAGGTGAATAACAATCCAGATAAACTGTTCCGATCGAAAACCATTACAACCGAAACGTCAGGTAACTTGACGGAAAATTAATGCGTCAAGGACGAGCCAACGAAACAAGATACAAACGTGATTTACAAAATTGTTCATCCCATGTCATATATCACCTAATGCTTGATGGAAAACCATAAAATTAGCAAAATGAAACTCGAAAGAAAATCACAAATAGCATGTGTTAGGAGTGCGATAAAAAGAACGATTTCAACTACTGCCATTTCATGCATAACATAATTCCTACATACCATCTGAACGACGCTTCCAAACATAACGCTCCATCTGGAAGTCACAGTTCTTCGTGCCGAGGTGTACATCCGCGGCCAGCATCAATCGAATATCACTCTCTTTTTCAGAAACCATTATTGCTGCGACCTGCTCAACGCAAAGTATCTTGCTTCGTCTCTCAGGTTACTGGACTTGCCGTCGATGCAAACTACATGCAGGGTTTCAGGAGTGAAGCAAGTGTGGCAGCTACAAATCCTTGACTTGCCTGCCTTTCACATTGCTTTGTCCTCGAAGCAACTATTTTAGAGGCTTAACGTGGAACATTGGAAGGTTTTTTCTTTTTTTTTTTTTCAAGTTTTTGGAAGTTTTTACTGAAGCCTATTCCCCGGGCTTTAACTTTGAAATAACAAGGTGAAGCCTGGAGGAGTAGCCCTCTGCCGAACCTCCATTCAATAAAAAAAAAACTTTGAAATAAAAATTATACAAGGTGAATAGGCATCGTACACACGGGACCCCTTTGTCCCACAGAGCAGGGGTTAGATGAGAGATTACAACAGCCCGAAGGCTTCACAACTAGTTTAACTGCCCGAAAGTTACAACTAGGTTAACTGCCCAAAGACATATCCATGTTTTGCTGGCGGGGAGGGTTGAACCCTCACCCCCGCTTCAAGAGGTGAGGGACTCAGCCAATGAGCCAATGTGCATAGACACTTTTTGGAAGTTCAGTCGTCGATCTACTTCTTCATTTAATCTTGAAAGATTCAAACAACAACTCGTGCACTTAGACCACCTCCCTTCTCCACCACTTTTCAGAGCTTATACAACAAGCCACACTTTTGTTTGGACCTCAAAGTTCAAGGTCTAAAGTGTTACTCCATAAAGCCCAAACCTCCGTCCTCTTTTTTCATAAAAGCTCATAGGTTTAGGATCAAGATGATTAATTGCAAGAGTTCCCTTGATGGGATGTACAAAGGATAGGTACACGATTAGATGATAGAGAACATCTTAACTATGAGATTGAAGGACAATAGGAGATGAAGACAAGGTGACATAAAGCTATTATAACTCTATGCTAGATGGAATTTGACCAAAAATTTTTTATAAATGTTTCAAAGATAAATGCACTAGAATTTTCACTCGATATAAAACAAACAAAATTCCATGTCTTCATCTATTCTTCATATTTGTACAAGGGTAGGTGGATTGAAACATTCTTCACAAAAATGTTTGCGAGCTAGCATGCAAGTCATCAAAAGGCTCCCCTTATGTGAATGGACTCTACTCCTTATTGAATGTCCAATAATATCAAACCCTAAAACTAATCTCAAAGCATACGATAATGGATGATGCTCTCATGGTTGTAGTCATAGTCCTAGAATTGCACGAAAATTAGTGATCATAATCAGGGCAATTAGAAGTTCAAAACATCTTTGCTTTGTCACATCAAAATTTTGATATGAGCTCATTTCAGCCTCCGAATGCGGTATCATAGCAATTGTGCAAGAAATTTTGTCTTTTTGTGTCAAGTATATATACACGTTTCAACAAACTTTGATAGGGTGTTTTTCTTCAACTTTTTGAGATACATTCTTTTTTTTCATTAGGATATTTAGTCACTAGCCATGGCTAAAAGCAATGATGTATTCCATATGTTGGTTGTTGAGGATAACTTGGATGGTACTAATTGCCCATTGTGGGCATATATGTTGTGTCATGTATTGGTAACAAAAGGGTTATGGAATATTGTGCAGGGTGTTGAAAAACATCCTACTTCACTTGCAAATACAATTATTGAAGGTGATGCAGATGCCGTTGAAGATGATGATCTTCAATTTCCTCCTCGTGTTGCAACTCTTGCTGCACCTATTGCATAACAACTTCAATGGGGATGGCAGAGATGCACAGGCACATGCATGGATAGTCTTGTCAATCAAACATGCCATTATCCCTCATATTTGCTCCTATAACATAGCAAAAGATGCCTGGGATACTCTTATAAAATTGTACCAAGCACGAAATAAAGCTCATGTTGCTTAACTTCGATGGTAGTTGGGGAGTAAGCATATGACTGAAGGAGATTCTGTGGAAACTTTTTTGCCAAATATCAAAGGTTGCAAGGAGAAACTGATCTCTACTCATGAAATCTTTCGCAAGTAGTTCATTTGTGCAAATTATTCTTAAAGTTCTTTCATACTCATATTAGAGTTTTGCTTCTTCTCTTTGATTGATGATGGAAGGCAATCCAAATGCCTTAACATTTGAGGAGTTAGTCTTTGTTTTATTGCAAGAAGATTAATCCAGGCATAATAGGTCAATTATGAATGTTGCATATCAAGTTTTCTTACATAGCCAAAAGAGCAAAGGTAAATGGAGCTCATCTACTAGTAAGCAGAACTCTAGTAATGATGCACACTCAAAGAAGGAAGACAAAGATAACAAGAAAATAGAAAAGTAGAAACAATTTGCAAGTATTATAAGGCAAATGATTATGTCATAAATAGCTGTCCTAAATTGGCTATAAAAGGGGCAAACAAGAAAGAGGTTGGAATGGTTGTTGTAGAGGCCTCTACACCCAAAACAGAGTTTGCTAATCTTGTTCAATATGAAGAATGGGCATTTACTATTGTTTATCGTTATGAACCATCTTTTCATGACAATGTAAGTTGGTAGTTGACTCAGATGTTTGGTACTTTGATAGTGGAACAACCAAACATATTACCTTGCAAGGGAGTTTTTTTAGTTCACTTGAAACTTTTCCTATAGGGAATATTGTCACATGTGCTAACAAATCCTCTTATTGTGTAATAAGAGTTGGTAAATCATTCTAACTACTATTAATGGCAGATCTTTCACGTTGGTAGATGCTTTATATGTTCAAGGGATCAAGAAATATTTGTGGTCAGTTTTAGCATTAGCCACGATTCACTTGGTTGTCAAATTTGTTGATGATAATGTACAGTTCATGGTCTCTTAAATAGTGAAATGTCATGGTTTGTATAAGATCCAGGCTATGCAAAGTCTATGAATGATTGAACTTGTGCAATTCCAGATTCTTAGACTATCTTAGATGCAAAGCTTTGACATGCAAGCTTTGTTCATTAAAATTTTTCTAGTTTGTTTTGCTTGTAGAAAATCTGAAATGGTGTCCTCTCTATCCAAACTTGAGGCACCTTGTCTGTGAAGGTTGTATTTTAGGCAAAATGCAACAATTGTCCTTCCCAAAAGATAGTTTAGTTTGAACTGCTCATAAATTGCAGCTTGTTCATAGTGATGTTTGTGTTCCTATGCAAACACCTTCATTTGGGAATTGATTGTACTTCAAGACTTTTATTGATGACTTCTCAAGGCAAACATGGGTGTATCCATTGAAAGTAAAGTCCAAATGTTGTATACACTTCAATAAAGTGGAGTTGCTAAAAGAAAGAACAAGTCTCTCATGGAAATGGTGAGATGTATGGTCAAAAGTCAGGCTTTAGCACATAACTTCTCACTTGAGGCCTTTATGTGTGTAGCATATGTACTTAGGAGGTGTCCCACCAAAGCATTATAATAGATCACTCCATATGAGGCTTGGCATGGTCCCAAACCATGTCTTTGGTTGTATGTCTTTGGTTGTATGGCATATGCATTAATGCCTAAACAACAACCAAAGACATACAACCATCTATTGCTCATCTGCATGTCTTTGGTTGTATGGCATATGCATTAATGCCTAAACAACAACGCAAAAAATTGGATGCTAAAGTAGTCAAATGTATTTTTGTTGGATACAATTCAGAAAGCAAAGGCTATCATTTGTATCATCCACATAGTAAACACATTCTGGTTAGCCATGGTGTTCCTTTTGTGGAAGATGTAATTGAGCCCCTACTTTCATGTATGAAGGAGACATCAATTAGATTGATGGATGTATATGAAACTTTTTTTCCTCTTATTATAGGTTTATAGTTGAATGTTGGTCCAAATGAAGTGACTAATCAATCTTTATAGGTTCCAAATGGTGATTCGGATCATTCCATTTCTAATATAGATTTACAAGATGCGCTTGTTGATGAGAGGGTTGACATAGAAGAGGCTAAAACTATGCCTAAATGGTTGGTTCAAACTCAGAAACAATCAACTATGTATGGAGTTTACAATCATCAAGAAGATGCCCAAGAAAAGTGTTACTGATTTGTCACCAAGATGAATGGTATTTCATACAAACTTGGAAACATTGGAGAAATCATTGATGAAGAGAAAATAATGAGGCAAGTCATCAATGGGATCAAAGCTGATGAAAAATGGGAAGCAAATTATGTGGTAAAGTCTGACTCTTGACCATACACCTCACCATCTCCATGAGTGACCTGTTCTTCAATTCAACAACTCCATTCTATTTGAGGTGTGTACGTCACTATATACTGATGTTTTATCCCACATTCACCCAAAAATGCATTAAAATCAAAAGACATATATTTCCCCCCTCGATCAAAATGGAGGGTGCCCATTTTACATGCTGACAGATTTTCAGCCAAAACTAGAAACTGATTGAAGCACGTAAACACTTTAGACTTTTCTTTCAATGGATATATCCATGCATGCCTAGAAAAATCATCAATGAAAGTCACGAAGTAAAGATAGTTTCCAAAAGAGGATGTCTACATAGGACCACATACATTACTATGAGCAAGATGCAATTTTTTAGTAGCTCAAACTAAACATCTTTTGGAAATGAGGAACGTTGCATTTTGCCCAAAATATAGCCTTCACACACATGTTTACCAGGTGCCTCAAGTTTGGGCAGAGAGGACACCATTTCAAATTTTTGCACGCATAGCAAACTAGCAAAATTCAGATGACCAAAGTGTGCATGCCAAAGCTTTGCATCTGACAAAGACTGAGAATCATGTATTGCACATGCTGAATCATTCACATATTTTTCATAGTCTATGAGCTTATACAGCCCACGACATAAAAGGCCAGAAGCAATAATGACATTGCCATTTGATAGATCATGAACTGTACATATGTCATCAACAAATTTCACAACCAAGCCAACCTTTGCTAAATTTGAAACTGAGAACAGGTTCTTCTTGATCCCTGGCACAAATAAAGCATCCAAAAATGTAAAAGAACTATCATCAGTAGTAGTCAGAATGATCTTACCAACTCCCATGACAAGATAAGAGGAGTTGTTGGCACATGTGATAGTATTCCCTATAGGGGCGAGCTTGAGTGAAGTGAAGAAACTGCACTGCGAGGTAATATGTTTGGTTGCTCCACTATCAAAGTACCAGACATCTGAGTCTATTATAGACATACATTGTTCATGAGAAGATAGGTCATAACTGCAAACAGTGGTAAATGCCCATTCTTCATTCTGCACAAGATTAGCAGACTCTATTTTGGGTGTAGAGGCCTCTGCAACAACCATTCCTCAGCCTCTTTCTTCCTTGCCTCTTTAGTAGCCAATTTTGGATAACTCTTTATGAAATGATCATTTCCTTTATAGTATTTGCAAAACAATTTCTACTTTTTTGTTTTCTTCTCCTCGCTGTCATCCTTCTTTGATTGTGCAGAATTAGAAAATTTATACTTTTCTGTTTTCTTCTCCTCTCTGTCATCCTTCTTTGATTGTGCAGAATTTGTGCATAATTGCAAGTGTAATAGAATACTTTTCAACACCTTGCACAATATTCCACGGCCCTTTTGCAACCAATACATGACACATCATATAAGCCCATAATGGGTAATTGGTACCGTCCAACTTATCCTCAACAACCAACATACGGAATACATCAATGCTTTCAGCCATGGCCAATGATTAAAATACCCTGATGCAAAAAAATGGCTCTATCTCAAAAAGTTGAACAGAACTACCCTGTTGAGTTTTGCTAAACATGTAGTAGACTTTGAGATGCATATACTGGCGAGTCAAAATTTGTATATATCTTTGGCACAAAAGGATAAAATTACCTACACAAGCACTGTGATAGTGCGTTCGAAGGCCAAAACGAGCATAGATCGGGATTTTGACACCACAAAGTGAAGCAATTTTGAACTCCTAATCACTTTGAGTATGATCACCAATTTTTGTGCGATTCTGAGATTGTGATCAGAGGGGTGTTGATGACACCGTAGATGAAGCGGCAACCTGCTCTGACACTAATTGTTTGAGTTTGAGGTCTGCACAAGCATGCAAACAGCACAAGGAAGAAGAAGAAGTTTGGAGCACAACACAAAATATTGAAATGTATTACCACTAAAATGTACAAAGATAAGAGTCTCGTTAGGGTTATAGGTGTATATACAAGCCAAGGGAAAAAAACATCCTAAAGAGGGCAAAAAGTGACCTGACGGTCCTAGAGTGCTCACATCACTACCTAAATATATCAAAAGATGGAAGACCTTACATGCATGAAAATATAGCAGGTTTAATAAACAATAGACGAGGATATAATAGTTCAATGACTAATTGCATGAGTAGAGATGTATCAAGATACATAGTTGTCAATGCTATTACTTCATTACATGTTGGTGATGAATTATTAGTGAATTATGGATGACGTAGAGCTCCAAGAGCACCGTTTAGCTAGAGAGCAATGAAATTTTTCTATCCACCTATCGTGTGTTGCATTGAAAACTCTAGTTGATTGAGACTCTTTTCAAATTAACTTACATATTTTAATTTATATTTAAAGTTTACTTTTTATTCATTTATGGAGTACTAATGATTTTTATTCATGTTTGTAGATTCCAATGTATGGAATTGATGATCTTCCACCACACCATTCAGAGTTGCTAGTAAGACCTCATTTATCAGAAGCTTCCATGAGGAGGCTTCGCAAAAGTGATCATGTCAAATATGCAAGATTGAAAGACCTATATTCAAAAGAAGATAAAGTACAAGACTTTTTTGATAATGATGAAGATGATGGTATGGTAATTTTTATTGAGGATTGGTATCAAAATGACAGCAAAAGCATTGATGGTTCTAAAAATGAGAAATATCTTCGAAAAGAATGTCTAAAGAATATATATGAAGGAAGTTGCTTGATACAACTAAGTACAAGCTTACTTATTCTCAATCTTCAAAATCATTTTGGATGGAGTAATGTATTTGTTTCCACATTATTAAGGTATAATTTTTAATTTTCTATCTATTTATATACACACGTACACATATAAATATATACATACACAAACATACACATATACATGAATGCATACACACATAAAAACATGCACACACATACATACACATGTTGTGAAAGTAAGGCCAAAGTGCATCGAATGAACACTTTCTGTCCGCCCACCTTTCGAACCTTCCAAATACCTTTGCTTCTCCCATTTTCTAGTCGACCTAATACCTACACTGCACTACCATTTGATTCTAAAGGATGAGCGCATAGAAAGTGTTCATTTGATATGCATACATATATGCATACACATACACATAGACATACACATATGCATACACATACACATACACATACATACACATACACATACACATACACATACACATACACATACACATACACATACACATACACATACACATACACATACACATACACATAAGCATACACATACACATACATATATGCATACACATACACATAAACATGCATATTTATTTATTTATTTATTTTCATTCGTATCACTTTTTTTCATGAACTTACAGATTACTATTTGAAAAGTTTTTATCAAGCAAGATATTCTTCCTACATCACATGATGAAATGAAGAAGATAATCAACAATTTTGTATAGATTATCAGTGTATACATGCATGTCCTAATGATTATCTTTTATATAGAGGTGAATATGCAGACTCTTGACATGTCCAAAATGTCAATCTCTTTGATATAAGGACGAAGAGGGTAAAATCCCAAAAAAGGTATTGAGGCATTTTCCATTGGCTCCATAAACTAAACATATGTTTCAAAGCCCTAAATTATCAAAGCTTTTGGCATCGGGATTTGATCATAAAAGTACTCATGCAGTAAGGAGAATTCCATCAGATAGTGCAACTTTTCAACATATTGATTCTGGATTACCTGATTTTGCACAAGAGCCATGCAAACTAGAGTTAGGAATTGCATTAGATGGGGTTAATCCATTTTTTATGAAATCTAGTAAATGGTCAACATGGTCAGTGGTAGTCATTAACTACAATCCCCCGCCATACTTTAGCATTAAAAAGGAACATTTAATGCTTTCACTTTTAATCCCAAGAAAAAGAAAAGTGAAAGATAGGAATATATATCTTGTTCCCCCTCATTGACGATCTCCAAGAGTTATGGAGAGGCACTAATGTCATTGAGGTATTGAAAAGCATTAATCAAAGACACATTATGGTTCGCAGAATTGTGGCTTGGACTATACACAATTTTCTAGGATATGGTGTCTGTTCAGGTAATGATGTAATTTTTTTATTTAATATGTATACAATTGTATGTGAGTTAATCTAATTATATTTTTATGATTTTCATGATGCATGAATATCTACTAAGGGATATAAGGCTTGTCCTTATTGTGGTGAATGGTTGAGATCATTTTATAGTAAGAATCTCTATAAGAATATTTATCTTCGACATCGACGATTCTTGCCTGATGATCATTCATTAAGATGCAAAAGACAAGCCATACATTTTAATGGAAAGATTGAAACATGTCAATGTCCAAAACCAATGATACCTATGGATTGGTATCGAAAATGGATAGACGGACCTCTTATAGATCCACAATCCGAAATCTTCAGTGATGATGAAGATGATGAGAATGTGAAGATTAGAGGTAAAGGAAAATTGGTGCTAGAAAAGAATATGCCGATATGGTTTTCTTTGGAGTATTGGAGAGAGTTAAAGACCTGACATCTTCTTGATCCTACCCATATATTCAATAATATTGGTTATTCATTATGGCAACATCTTCTTGGATTAAAAGACACAATAGTATCAAGAAATGATTTAAAGGATCAAAAGTCAAAACCAAAGTTATGGCCAATTTTCGATAGAAATGGACAAGAAACAACTTGTGCACCTGCTCCTTGGATGCTTACGACAAAAGAGATGCAAAATATCAACAATAGGATTCAATCGATTTGAACACCTACGGGATATGGAGCATCTTTCCAAAACATGTTTACTACGGATGATAGGAGCTTATCTGGGTTAAAGACACATGATTGGCATAACTTTTTGAAGCACATTCTACCTCTGTTTATCAATGTATGTACAATGAAAGGAGTATGGGATGTGATGTATCATCTTGGATTGCTTATAAGGTAATTATCATACTTTTATATTCAATATATAAGACTATCTGATATCTTTTATTTATGAATTAATCTCTTTATAATTTAATTTATGATAATAATAGGTGGATTACATCAAAAGACATTGACAAAGACTCCATCCCACAAAGGAAATGTGAATGTAGGGAGCTACTATGTTTGATGGAGAAAGATCTTCCAACGTCATTTTTTGATATTCAGGTTCATTTATTAGTCCATCTTGTGGATGAAATTCATATTGCAAGTGTTGTAGACACTCGATGGATTTTTTTGGGTTGAGTGATTTATGGGAATATTAAAAGATCATGTGCAACAAAGAGCAAAACCAGAAGGACCTATTGTAAAGGGGTGGATGCTTGAGGAGTGCATGTACTATGTTAGTGAATACCTTGAAAGAGTTCATGAAGAAGCTCCACGTGTATGGACCAATGAGTCTTCAACAATAACAGATGGGGTATTGTCAGGTAAGGGGGTTCCATTTCAATTTAAATTGCAAGAAAAAAGTGTTTTTTCAATTTTATAGCATGTAATAGCTAATGGATGTAAGCATTCATTAGCAAGTATGAACAGGAACTTCAAAATCTATAAAGTAAAAGATGGAGAAACAAAAGATATAGATGTAATCTCCATAGTAATGAGAATACGAACATATATTCTTTCACGGATTGACTATATACTCATATGCAACAAGCCAATGCAAATAATGAGCGAATCTAAGATGAGAAAAGGGAGTTAATGATATGTTGTGAAAGAAAGGTAATTTTATTTTTTTTATTGCAGACTCGAATGTTCACTAATATGTGGGCTTTTGGACAATATATTAGAATCAAAATGATTGATTCTTTATGTAAAAACAGAGGATTCTAACATTGTTACTTCTTTCAAGCAACTATCATATGCTAGCCCAAAAGATACGAACCTTATAGATAGCAAAATTGTTTACGTAGGAACTATTGTTGGTATCTACAAAATATAGTTTCGAATGTTCAAACAAGTTAAAAAATATATATATTTTATGATATAGTTTATTATTTTTTTAAGCATTGTTAGGCCACCAGAAAGGAATGTAATTATATTTAGTAGAAACTATAATTGGGAAAAGACGCACATCAAAAAGATGTAGCGCAATCATTGTAACCTTTTGATAATAGAAGAGGCACGTGGCAGAGAGAAGCAGTGGCGTCTCCGGACTGTGCATCTGAGCGGTGTGCCTGTGGATTGATTCCAACACAGTTCATCTACATTGTTGTACTGTTATGTTCTATTCATGTTCGGTATTGAATAATTGTGGTGTTGTGTTGACATTTTGTGAGTCATTGGTGAAGTGTAAAGTTAATAGTGATCACGTGTTAGTCGGCATTAAGAACTTGCATATTACGGCTGCGATGAGTATTATGTTTTGTTGTGTACTGGCTATGGAGATTAGCAATTAAGTCATCAAAATTGTCAGATTAAGTTAATGAAGAAGTCATTACAGTAATCAAGTGATTGGGAATATATATATAGGCCCTCTGTATTACAGACCCCTGGCCTTCCCAAGAACCCATGAGCATTCTGGTTCCCATTATAATTAATCTGACACGTTAACACGTTAAACATTGGCGCCGGCCATGGGGCGTGGAGTAGCCAGTCTGAGAGCAAATTAAGGTTTGAAAAAGAATCCTATGATATATGCCTGTAACGCATTCCAAAGAATCTTACCCGAAGTACATAAGTGATCAACATCCTTGGAAAGTTCCTAGCATGTTGGGAATGCCTCCTAGTGGTAGTGGTGAAGGACAATCGTCGAAAGGAAAGCAGGAGATATGGGCTAGTGGAGTGCCACCTCAGTATTTTCTTGTTCAAGGACTACAAGGTATACCAGAAGTGCAACCAATCCCATCTACAGAAAGTACAGTTGGTGGAGTAATCGCTGATTTTGGTGATAGTTTGGAGAATTCCGCTGGTAGTTTGTTGAATTCCGGTGATAGATTGGAGAATTCCAGTGGCGGCTTGCTGAATTTCGATGAGAGCTCCACTTCGGGTTTTGATTTCGGAGAGACTAGTGTATTTATGGATGAAAGTTCTAGTGAAAAGTTTACCTTAGAAGCTAAATGTGAGGAATGGCAGCTGAGTTTAGGTGTGTGTGATCGACTCAATGATATCATATTACCGGAGAATTTGCAAGGTGGTGAGATGACACAACAACAATTAGGATCAACTTGTTCAAACTATTCAGAAGTGATACTTCCTCCTGATTTAAACAACATGAGTGGTATGCAACAACAGCATCAGTAGCAACATCAACAGCAACAGCAGATCATACCGCCATGGTCGATACCTGTTGGAGTTACATATATGAAATTTGGTGGATTCCCAGGTGATGATCCTGATGCTCATGTGTGTACTTTTGAAATAATTATGCTATACTCAACTATCTAGCGGATCCGGCATATAAGGCTATAGTGTTCCAATCTACTCTTGTTAATGAAGCTACCAGCTGGTTAACTGAATATGATATTAATCATTTTCGTCAATATGATGATGTTAAGGATGCCTTTTTACAACATTTTTGGTTAGAAAAAAATGCGGCTGAGATCTTTGATTATTTACAAAATAATAGATAGAAACCACATCAGAATGTGTAAGAGTATGCAACTTTATTCCGCACTCATCTACGATAGCTTCCATCGGTGCATGCTAACCTACGGGATGATGTGATCACCTAGTGGTTCATTAATAGATTAAACCCTCAACTCAAAAAAGTTATGATTATATGATGTGTGGGTAGTATGCCCTTGGATGCAGTCATAGCCATGGTATTGTAGTTGGAGCATAAAGTTGGTGGTTTTATTGAAGATTTGGATTGGTTAAAGGCATCCAAGAGCATGAGTGATGATCCACTGAAACAGGTGTATTGCACTAAATGTAAGAACCCGGGGCACACCACTTCAGCATGTGCATTAAATCAAATGTACTGTGTTATTTGTAATACGACGAGTCATTCCATCGAAACGTGTCCATATAATGCCAAAGTGCAGACCAAACCAACCGTAAATGCCATAATATAGGAGGAGGGACAACATGCTACCCACTATGTACCACTGCATTTGAGAAATACCTCTTACCAAAGTTACAAAACCTACAGGGGACCACGTCCAAATAATTTCGGACAGATCCGGTGGAACTCGGGCCAATCGGGTGAAGGTGTGTCTCTTCCACCACCAAAATGCCATTTTTGTGGCGAAATTGGACATATCCGGAGATATTGCAAAGTAGCGGGGATAGATAGATAGATAGATAGATAGATAGATCGATAGATAGATAGATAGATAGATAGATAGATAGATAGATAGATAGATAGATAGATAGATAGATAGATAGATAGATAGATAGATAGATAGATAGATAGATAGATAGATAGATAGATAGATAGATAGATAGATAGATAGATAGATAGATAGATAGATAGATAGATAGATAGATAGATAGATAGATAGATAGATAGATAGATAGATAGATAGATAGATAGATAGATAGATTACTGTGTTACTTTGTGTCTGATATTGTTCCTGACCATGTAGGCCCATACACGAGCGAATCATCATATCTGACATAACTGCATAAAATTGGTGTTGCTTATGAATATCAATCATGAGTACTAAGGTCCACTATCCAAGATGTATGCAATTTTTCCTGTTCTTGCAAGTGCAATAATGCGGGGGAACATCCAATAGGTGTTCGAATGTTAAATTTGATAATGCTATGGTGGTTACTAGCCATGCATGACAAAGACTATTGGATTGTGAAGAGTTCATGGACTAAGGAGTCGGGTCTAGATGTCTAGTTGCACATTGAAAAAAAAAGGAAAAGAAAAGGAAAAAAAAAACACACACACAAGGGAAGTCGTGCTATGACTCTCCCTTGTTTTCTTGCCTTGGTCGGCCCTTCCCCGCATGCAACGGAGGAAGAAAACAGAGGTGGTCGAAGGGTGGTTGCTTTTCTCTTTGGACAGTTCTGCAGGTACACGGGGTAGGGTCTCCCTCGCACTAGGGGCGAAAGAGGAGCTATTTTGCTTTGTGAGCTATGGCAAAACACACATAGTTATCAACATGGGGAAGACACGTGGTATGGGAGTTGGTCAGCAGCTTGTTCGATCATTCCGAAAAGAGAGAGGGCAGCTAAAAGGAGAGCCTGTTGTGTGCTCGTGGAGGCTGGGAGCTCCTCGACAAAGCAGGAAGTCACCTTGGCAGCAGCAACAGAGTAGGACAAGGACAGGAGCTCTGAATAGAAGGGGAATCCCAGTCGAGTTAATCTAGTGGGAATGAAATATGGCAAGCATCAGACCTGCAGATCTGGGAACTGATGGGTACTAAAAACAAGAAGCACACTTCACGAAGTGACGAACAGTTGTGAGCATCCTTGATGGGCCATTTGGGTGTGGTGTTGCTGAAGCTTCTGGGGGTAATTCTGCAAGCTACGCAGCGATCTTGCAGAGGCATGGTTTGGTCCCAATTTTGGAGCGTGAAATTTTGCCCAAGGGTGAGCACGGAAGGCTACATCAGGAAGGAGGATGAATGCCGCATATGAAAAGGAAAGGAAAATTTTTATCTATTGTGTCAAAATAGCTACAGGGTTCTTGTGAAACACATCCAAATCATGGTCTATGCAAACTCATTTGTGGGTGCTATCAATCCAAAAAACATCTCTGAGCCTGACAGGAACCAATAGAGTCATAAAAGAGAAACTTGATCTCCAGGAATTCGATCAAGAGTGACTTTCCAGGTATTGCTCAGTCTCTAATGGAAATATGAGGAAGACCGTGGTAGTTCCTTTTTTTAGAAGATTCATGAGCATTGCATATCCCTAGTGCCGAGCTTATTTTCCAACAAGCATTAGGTAATGATACTGGGTCTACCCCCTTCAAGTCTCTATAGGTCCATGCAAACACATCCTTATATTCCCTTGATAAAGCTACAAGCTTTACTTCTTCTTGTGCACTTAGTTCTTCTCCTATGTACGTACATTGCTCTTTGTTCTCTTCAATGGTTACTACAATTTTTTTGGTCTTTTCTTTATTATCATATGCTTCTCCTATGATGGCCTCTTGCTTATGCATTCATACCAAAATTTTGTGGTCTTCAACTTCATATTTCTTAAAATTTTCTAGTACTTCAAACAATGATTCCTCCTCTGCTTGTTTCACTGCTTTTCTTTTTTTTTTTCTTTTGACTACCTTCACTTTCATCCCTTGAATTTATAGTTTTAATGCTTATGAGAGGTTTTTCTTCTTTTTCGATAAATACTCCAACATTTTTGAGATAGTCCTCCTTTGAGCCAAAGCAACTATCCACCACAATGGACTCTAGATCCTCATCATCCTCTTCTTCTTTTATGACCTCATTAGAGTCACACTCTTCTAGTAGGGGTTCACACATGAACAAAGAGATATCATAACCATCCTCATCACAATAAGGCATTCACTATTCTTAATTGACAACAATGTCCATGGTGGATAAGATTTCTTCCCAACCATGAGGCTCAAATTCCTCATCTGAAAAGATCATCGATGTGTAGGCTGAGTCTCTAACCAGTCTGACTCTTTGGGAATTTCCTTCTTCTCTTTCTTTTAGTCATCTTTTGTCTTCCTCTTTGACCTTGCACATCCACAAGTGAGTATCTTTATGCATCCAGGATGGATCAGAAGAACTACCAAAATGCACGGAGATTGGATCTTCTTGCACCTTGTGGATAAGATTCCACTGTAGGGGGTGGTATGCCTCTAAAGGTATAATCCTTTAAATTGACTTTGGTTGTGACCCCTAAGTGCTACAAGTACAAAGATTTGGTTCCCCAATCTTGTACTATTTGCAGTTGTTGTAGGAACGCTCTTCCTAGGATCATTTCATAGACATTATTTTTCCCGAAGTCACATATAGCAAAGGTGTGTTCAAACTCTACACCACAAGTGGTTAGAGTTATCCCTTCTAGCAATCGTAGAGGTCTTTCAATATGGCCATCAGTCATTTGAAGCTTCATTCTAGTGGGTCTTAATGCAATTTTGCCCCATTGCTTCCACAAGGAGGTGGTTGCAATCACAACACCAACACTTGAATCTAAGACGGTTTTGGTTGTGTAACATTGATAGATGATTGGAAGATAAGTATTGCCTTCTTTACCTTCACTCATGTCTCCTATTTTGTCTATAGGTATTTCTTGGACTTTTTGCTTGGAACCTGCTTTTGACATATTGGAACCAAGTTCTGGAAGCTGATTCACCACATGTTTCCACAACTCGGGTTTTACTTTGAATAGCTCTTCTAAGGTGACATGACACTGAACCTTAGTGCTCTTCATGACTTCAGAGTTTCTTGGCACCAGTGAGTCTTCATTTGTTATCAATATTGTGAGAGATCTAATGTAGAGAGATTCAGATTCCCATGGGCTTGTGAATTGTGGCAACTCTTGTAAAGAATTAGATCCAAAATCTAATATTTCATCTTCTTGTTGCTCTACTTGGTCTTTGTAAATAGATGGAATGTATTGCGGAAATTGATCATATGATCATCAATTTCAAGAATGGGGGGGGGGGGGATTACCCTTCTTCTTGGCCCATTTCTCTTCTTGTATTTCCCGCAACAACTCTTGAGAGTAGTGTTCAATGGAAAGAGGTGTTTCAGCATCCATGGAATCAGGATTCAAGAACCTAAACTTCCATTGGAGGTGAGCTTTCTCTTTCAACAATCTGTTTAGCCTGTGAAGGTAAAGAAACCTGTGGCTTGTTTACCAATTGCTCTAATCTTTCTAATAAGCCCTATAAATGCAAACCGAGTGTGGTAGAACTTATCTGATTGAACAATTGATTGGTCTCGAGCATAGCTTGAGCTAGTTCTACCATTTTCATGCAAAACTTTGTCTGTTGAATCTCTAAATCTGCTTTAAGGAAACTCTTGTCTAGGTTTGTAGATGTTGGCCCTTCTTGAAGTCGAGCCTGGTAGGCCTTGAACATCATGTCCAAGCCTTTTGGGGTTGGATCTATGAGAACTAACCCTGATTGTGTTCTATTTACAATGGTGTGGTGGGATGAAGTGGAGTCGATGGGTATTCGACATGGAAGGGGTTTTGATATGCAAAGTCTAAAATTTTTATTTTTGCATCTCTCATGCTTTCTTCTATTTCAGATGGCTTTTTAGCCCACTTACAATTGGCCTTCTCCTTGGTATCCTTCCATGTTCTTGTTGTCCTCTTAGTAGCCTCTCTTCATTCACTTGACTCTGATTGTTCAACTAATTTAACTTGTTTTAAGGCTTGTGCCTTGGTAATTGCATGTATAGGAGCCACATTACTGCTACTTGAACTTGGACCCACCACTAAGCCTACCACATTAATGGGTGTAACCTTGGGCACACTAGAGGGGTTCCTTGGACAATCTTCTTGGAGATGTTCTTTGCCACAATCAGGACAAAAATCTTGTACTGTGATGTTTTGTCCTCTAGGGGCTTGTGGCCTCATTTGTCTCAATTGGGACCTGGGATTAGGATTTGGATACATGACATTGGATTATTCTGGCTCCCAATTTGGTTCCATAGGTAGTGCCTCATATTGATATAGATAAGTCTCACTTTGCTCGTGTGACTCTATGTAATAAGCTTGTGGACTATCTTCATGTGTGTAGTCAAAACTCTAAGCATGAGGGTAATTTTCTAAGACTAAAGGGGTCATCAGCACCAATGCTCTATTAGGGTTCTCTTCTACCACTACACACTTAACTAGAATTACATTGGCAGGAGGTAGCCGTTGGTTTCCTAGGACTTGTTGTGGCCTATATGGTGCTTGATATTGCTGATATGGCCTATAATAAGGTTGTTGATATTAGTTATGATACCTACCCTGTTGGTTGTTGATATATTTAGGTAATGATGTGTGTGAACACACTAGGACCACCGGGGCACTTTTTTCCCTCTTTAGGAGGTTTTCTTCCCCTGGCTTGTATATACGGCTATTGCCCTAATGGACTACTTATCTTTGTACATTCTCTAGGAATACAATCAGTATTGTGTGTTGTGCTCCAAGCTTCTTCTTCTTCCTTGTGTTGTTCTCATGCTTTTGCACATGTCTAACTCCAACAATTGGTATCAGAGCAGGTCGTCGCTTCATCTAGGGCATCTTCTACACCTCTCTGGTTGTAGTCTCAGAATCACACAAAATTTTGTGAGCATACTCAAGGTGTTTCATAGATCAAAACATCTTCGCTCTGTGGTTCCAAAATCATGATTTGAGCTTGTTTCAGCCTCCGAACACACTATCGCAACAGTTGTGCAAGATATTTTGTCTTTTTGTGCCAAAGGTATATACCTATTTTGGTTTGCCACTATACGCGTCTTGAAGTTTGCTACAGGTTTAGTAGAACTCGTATGGGCAGCTCCATTCAACTTTTTGAGATACAATCAATTTTCTGCATCAAGGTATTTTAGTCACCGGCCATGGATGAAAGCAATGATGTATTTTGTATGTTGGTTATTGAGGATAAGTTTGATTACCAACTACCCAATGTGGGCTCATATGATGCGACATGTATTGGTTGCAAAAGTAATGTGGAACATTGTGTACCTTGTTGAAAAACGTCCTATCACACCTACAACTGTTACAATTGCAGGTACTGAAGCTAATGCAGAAGGTGTCGAAGATGATGATATTATGCATATTCTTGTTTGTGCTACGATTTTTGTTGCACCTACTGCAGATCAAATTTGTTTGGATGGAAGAGATGCCCAGGCACATGCATTGATAGCTTTGTCTATCAAACGTGCCATTATTCCTCACATTCGCTCTTGTAGAGCAACTAATGATGATTGGGATACACTTACCACATTGTACCAAGCTAGGAATGAGGCTCGTGTTGCTTACCTTTGAAAATTGTTGGAGAGTGAGCACATGAATGAAGGTGACTCTATGGACAGTTTTTTAACAAAGATCAAAGACTTGAAGAAACAATTGATTTCTGGTGATGAGGTTATACCAGATAGCTCATTTGTGTAGACTATTTTGAATGGTCTTCCTGATTCATATCAGAGTTTTGCTTCTACTCTTTGGTTGATAATGAAAGGCAATCCAAATGCCTTGTCATTTGAGGAGTTAGTCTTTGTTCTGTTGCAAGAAGATCAGTCCACGCAGAATAGGTCCATTATGTGTGTTGTAGATCAAGCTTTCCTGGCTAGTTAGAAGGGCAAAGGAAAATGGAGCTCTTCAAGTAGTAAACAGAAATCTACTAATTCTACACAATCGAAGAGGGAAGACAAAGACGAAAAGAAATTAAAAAAAAAATATATTTTGCAAGTATTGTTAAGGAAATGATCATATCATAAAGAACTATCCAAAGTTGGTTGCTCAAGAGGCAAAGAAGAAAGAGATTGGAATGGTTGTTGCAGAAGCCTCTACACCAAAAACAGAGTCTGCTAATCTTGTGTAGGAAGAAGAATGGGCATTTAGTACTATTTGTAGTTTTGACCCATCTTCTCATGAGCACTACATGTTTGCAGTAGACTCAGATGTTTGGTACTTTGACAGTGGGGCAACCAAACATATTACCTTGCAGTGTAGTTTCTTATCTTCACTCGAACCTACCCTTACAAGGAATATTGTTACATGCACCAACAACTCCTCTTGTCCTATTATGGGAGTTGGTAAGATCATTTTGACTACTACTGATGGTAGTTCTTTCACTTTGGCAAATTCTTTCTTTATGCTAGGCATCAAGAAAAATCTATTATCAGTTTATGCATTAGCCAAGATTGGCTTGGTTGTGAAATTTGTTGATGACACATGTACTGTTCATGATCTGTCAAATGGCAACATGATTATTGCTTCTACCATTTTATGACATGGGTTGTATAAGCTCATAGACTATGAACGATCTATAAATGATCTGGCATGTGCAGTAAATGATTCTCAGGCTATGTCAGATGCAAAGCTTTGGCATGCACGCTTTTTTATCTGAATTTTGCTAGTTTGTTATGCCTGAAGAAATCGAAAATGGTGTCTTCTTTGCCCAAACTTGAGGCACCTAGAAAACATGTTTGTGAAGGCTATATTTTGGGCAAAATGCAGCATTCCTCCTTTCCAAAAGATAGTTTAGTTCGGGCGACTCAAAAATTGCAGTTTGTACATTGTGATGTATGTGGTCCTATGTAGACACATTCTTTTGGAAATTATCTTTACTTCGTGACTTTCATCGATGATTTTTCCATACATGCATGGGTATATCCATTGAAGGCAAAGTCCAAAGTGTTCATGTGCTTCAAATAGTTTTTGGTTTTGGCTGAAAATCTGTCAGCATGTAAAATGGGCACCCTCCATTCTGATCGAAGGGGGGAATATATATCTTCTGATTTTAATGCATTTTTGGTTGAACGTGGGATAAAACACCAATGTACAGTGCCATATACACCTCAAAAAAATGGAGTTGCTGAGTGAAAGAACATGTCACTCATGGAGATGGCGAGGTGTATGGTCAAGAGTTCGACTTTACCACATTTTTTGGCTTGAGGCTATCATGTGTGCAGCATATGTACTTAACAGGTGTCCCACTAAAGCACTCTAGTCTATCACTCCATATGAGGATTGGTATGATCGCAAGACATCTATTGCTCATCTATGTCTTTTTGGTTGTTTGGCATATGCATTAGTGCATGAACAACATCACAAAAAAATTGGATGATAAATAAAATGTATTTTTGTTGGGTACAATTGTGAAAGTAAAGGATATCGTCTATATCATCCATAGACTAAATGCATTCTGGTTAGCCGTGATGTTGTTTTTGTGGAAGATGTTATTCAACCATTGCTTTCATGTACTAAGGAGACATCTGTAAGCTCCAAAGACATGTATGATACTTTGCTGCCTCAAGTTTTACAAGTGAACAATCTAGTGCAGGTCCTAATGAGGAAACTTCTCAGCCTTTGCAGGTTTCATATGATGATGCATATCATCCCATTTTTTGTGAATATTTACTTGATGCATTTGTTGATGAGAGAGCTGATAGAGGAGGCAAAAACTATGCCAAAATGGCTGGTGTAGACTTTGTGTGATAGAAAATTAGATGCACCTCTGTCATCTCATACTCGAGCAGGCTCTCATCGAGCCTCTTTTGCATCAGATTGCTATGCTATGGCTGCATCTAGTCTCTGTGATGAGAATGAGCCTGTTTTGTTTTATGAAGCACAAAATTCAAAAAATTGGATGGCTGCTATGCAATCTGAATATGATGTTATGATGAAGAATGGTACTTGGTCTTTATGTGACTTGCCTCCTGGAAAGAAGGCCATTGGGACTAAGTGGATATACAAGCTGAAGTCTAAGCTTCATGATACAGTTGACAGGTATAAGGCTAGGCTTGTTGCAAAGGATTATGTGCAGGAAAGAGGCATTGATTTTGATGAGACCTTTGCACCTACTTGCTGAATGACTACTATTTGTAGCATCTGTGCACTTGTAGCTCATCATGGTTGGAATGTACATCAGTTGGATATCAAAATAGCATTTCTGAATGGTGACTTGCATGAAGAAGTGTATGTTTTTTAGCTCCATGGCTTTGTGCAAAAAGGGCATGAGAACCAGGTGTGCAAGTTAAAGAGGGCATTATATGGCTTAAAGCAAGCACCATGTGCTTGGTATGAAAAGATACATACCTATTTAATTGCACATGGTTTTGAGAACAGTCCAACTAAAAGAAGCTTATATGTTAAGCGTGTCAATGATGTATTTCTGATCATTGTGGTTTATGTTGATGACATGCTTCTCACGGGTCCTCATGAGAAGCATATTGCTGATTTTAAGGCTGATTTACATGCCTCATTTGAGATGTCTGATTTGGGGCATTTGCATCACTATTTGGGCATTCAATTTACACATGTTGATGGTGAAATGGATTTGTGTCAAACAAAATATATTGACACATTATTGCAACATTTCGGCCTTGAAGACTATAAGCCTATTGCCACTCCTATGGAGACAGGTTTATGATTGAGACTTCAAGATGTTGGAGATGCATTTGATGTTGTTCTCTATCAGCAGGCTATTGGATGCTTGATTTACTTATGCATTACTCGGCCAAATATTCAGTTTGGTGTCTCACAAATGAGCAGGTTTATGCATTAAGTGTCAAGCATTGGTAGGTGGTTAAGCACATCTTTTGCTACTTGAGTGGTACTCGGCTACTTGGGTTGTTTTATCCTAAGGGGGGATCACTACCTCCAGATTTGCATGCTTTTTCTAACTCTGACTGGGATGGTTGCTACGACACTCATGTGTCCACTAGTGGCTTTTGCTTCATGCTTGGTAGCTCATGTATATCTTGGTTGAGCAAGAGGCAGCCTACTATGGCCACTTCTAATTGTGAGGTTGATTATAGGGTAGCTTTCACAGCTACTATTGAGTGTGTGTGGCTTAGACGCCTTATGGCTGATTTGGGTGTTGGTCAGTCTTTTGCCACCTCCATCTTCACTAACAGTGAGAGCACACTATACATTGCATGGAAACTTGTGTTCCATGCTCGCACTAAGCACATTGAGGTGCATTATCATTCTGTCAAGGAGAGGTTCTCTACTGGGGAGATCAGCTTGGCATATGTGCCCACACAAGAGAACATTGCAGACCTTTTCACGAAGGCTTTGCCTAGGGAGAAGTTTGAAGCTTTCCGCAAAGCTTTGGGCTTACTTCATTTTGTGGATTGATTCCACATAGCTTGGCACTTCCTTATACATGAGTGTCAGCTCCTTTTTCACTGCATCACTCCCAAGGGGATTTGTTGATATATTTAGGTAGTGATGTGTGTGAACACACTAGGACTGCCGGGGCACTTTTTTCCCACTTTAGGAGGTTTTTTTCCCCCAGCTTGTATATATGCCTATTGCCCTATGGGCTACTTATCTTTGTACATTCTCTAGTAATACAATCAGTATTGTGTGTTGTGCTCCAAGCTTCTTCTTCTTCCTTGTGTTGTTCTCGTGCTTCCATAGACATCTAATTCTAACATTGGTAAGGTTGTTGATAAGTTTTTTTTGACAGCCTGCCTACTGTATGGACAATCTTGAGCCATGTGGTTTGTGTATTTTCTCTCAATAGTGCAATATGGAGCATTCATTTCTCTCATGTTATGGTTTTCCAATGGACATATATTAGCCATATGGTCGCCTCCACAAGTATAACATCGCTTGGTGTTTGTCTATTTTGAACTCCTAGCTTCTTGGCAACCTGCTCAACTATCTCATCTATCTCAGTGGAGGGTCTAGAAGTATGACTAGTAGAGCTGTCAGAATCTTTATATAAGTTGGACAATTCTAACTCCTCACCCAAGTTGTCTTCTATGTCAATACACATCCTCAAGCATTGATCTAGTGTGGTTGGTTCCTTGAGATATACATATGATCTAAGTTTCCCGCTTAGAAGTCCATCTAAACATAGGGAAAATTGTTTTGCTTGTGTAGGTAATTCAGGAGTGAGACATCTTTCCACTTATTGTTTAAATATGTGTCCTAGTCGAACTGTTTCTTGGGGTGTCTTCTTGAAGTTCTAGATCAAAGATGATGTGTTATGCATGATGCCACTCTTGGAAAATTATACGATGAATGCTTCTAGTAGTTAACCTATATTTTGATAATTGCAATTGTTTAGGGGTTGAAATCAAGCTAAGGCAATACCCTTGAGGTTCAAACCAAATGCCTTGAACTCGGTGAAAAAGTCCTCAACTTGTTCAACTCTTGGCACTTGTTTGAACTCAGCCACATGATCATAAGGATCTCCTGACCCATAAAAGTATTTTTTCATTGTCTTGACCAGTTGAGAGGGTCTCAGGGTTCTTGGGTACTCTCCGAGTCTAAGCAGCAGAAAATCATGTTCATCTCTTTGATGTCTATGTGATCTATGTCTCTCTCTTTTAGGTATTTCACCTTCAAGTCCTCATTTTCTATGCTTTTATTATCATTGGGAACTCATTCTAGTGTGAGTATTCTGGTTAAGACCAATTTTCCTCGAGGAATCTTGGGTTCTCATCCTAGGTCTCCTTGCTCTATGTCTCCTATCTCATTCTCGACAATGACATTTCGAAACTCATATGTCCTATCTGATAAGTTCCTAACCACATACATGGTTCCTTGCTTGTCACTGTATGAGCCCTCTTCGAATTTGACCACTTGACATTCAAGTCCGAAGGGTTGATCAGGATTTTTGAGTTGGACAATTGATCACCTCATACCATCCTCATAGATTCACGCACCTAGTTGGTTGGTTCTAATGTATTCCAATTGTGTGTTATAGGGACCTTCTGGAGTCTGTAAATAGGCAGTGCATGAGTTACCTGCAGGTCTCTCCATGCTAAAAAACATTTTTGAACCACTTATTTCCGAGCTTAACATGTAGGGATAACCACTAAGTTGTTGTGCCCATGACCTAGCTATGTGATTGACACTAGCTTTAGATTATCTGATGCTTTGTCTATCCCGGCCTAGTTGTCTACTTGACCTAAGGTTCATAAGATTTGTCTACTAGTCCCAATTTTCCCAAGTACAACTGGGTTGCAATGTTCTTTTGAATCAATTACTTGTTCTTTTATAGATTTCTCCAATGTAATCTTGTCTAATAAATGTCATTGTTAGAGATGCTTGAGTTTTATTGCACTTTGAGATGTGATGAATCCCCTTAAGGTTTTTCCCTTAGGGTTTATTGCAACAATATCTTAGCTATGCTTAAAATTGAGAAATTAGGGTTTTCTTGGACTTGATTTGTACTTATGATAGCCCTAATTAATTAGTATAACTAATTTTATTTAGCCTAGGTGAAGAATTGATTGAAAGGGTTAAGAATGATTCCAACCTCAAGTCGCTCCTCCCTTGATCACCCTTGAATGCTTCAAACACAATTTCCCAAGCTTACAACACACTTTCCACCTTGCTTTGACACCCTTGAATAGCTCTCAATAGTATTGTAAATGTCCCAAAGTTAGATCAAGCTTTAACTCAAATTTATTTGACAGACAGTTTGATTCAAATATTTTTAAAGACCCTTTTTCCCCCTTTGTATTGCTCAAAATCCTTTGCAGCTCCTTGGCTTTCCAATCCCACCTGAAGGTTAAAAAATGGATTTTGGATGAAAAAGTTATGTTAAATCAAGATCCTGTGGGTCAAAACAAACAAACAGGATGTCTCAAAGAATCGCGATTTTTTAAGAATTAGAGAACCAAAAAGTCGTGATTTTGTGAAAACCAAAAGCCAAAAAGTCACGATCCTTTGCCCAATAAGTATCCAAAATGTCAAAAATTCTTACGCTTTTCTTATTTCAAAAAGTTGCAAATTTCTCAAAAAATGCCTGGCAGAAAGTTGTAAATTTCTCAACAAATGGATAGTAGAAAGTAGCGAATTTCTCGATTGGCTTCCCCAAAAAATCGCAAATCTCTTAAGAATGGCTTTGCAAAAAGTCATGATTTTTTCAAAAATTATCTTCCAAGAATTCACAATTTCCTCAAAAAGTCACCTTGCAAGAATTCATGTGTTGAGGCCATAAAAGTCATATTGGTCAAAGTCAACCACAGTCAAAGTCAACCATATTCAAAGTCAATGATAGTCAAAGTCAAAGGGTCAAATTCAAACTATCAAAGTCAACATGTTCAAAGTCAAAGGTCAACATAGCGTTCAAAGTCAGGTGTCAAGGTCCACACATAGTGCACAATTAATTGTTTACAAAAGATAAAATTGCAGAAAGTTGGTTGCAGGTTGCAGAGATATTTCTGTAATTCTCTCAAGGTCAAAGTGTTTTTAAAAGTGTTTTGGAAATTTCACGTGAAACCTCTCTTAGGTGCACATTTGAAGAATTGAAAGGCAAAATGTGAAGGTATGTGAAGTGGCAGCGTACGTAGAAGTGAAAGTATGCCCCCCAATTATAATTCTTGTTTTAGTATAAAGTCACTACAAGAAAAAATAGGGATTTGTTGGCTGCCCACTTTTGGAGACAATCTTGAGACATCAAAGTGAGCACCAAGATACTCTAGCAGTTAGGAGCATTGTCAGAGGGATTTCCAACTCCATATCAACACTAAGAAAAATAAAAACTTTTTGATTTTAAGATGAATAACTTTTATCTCTCTAAAATTATTTTGGTACATTTCTTTGACTAATCTCTTGTAGTACCTACAAACAACAAGTCCGTGATGAGTTGGACTAAGCAAAGATCTCATATTGATGAAATTTTAAGTTGTTGATTGCAAACAACTCTTATAAGTATCCATATGTTAATCATGATCATGTGTGTGTGGCATGGGTATGATTGTATTGCAATAATTATGGGTCTTTATGTTTATGTTTATGCATAAGTGATTTCATGTAGATGAGAAGATATGTATATGGTTAGTCTCGAATGTGCTGCATAAGCTAAAATCATTTATGTGATTATTTACCTTAAAAATGTTTAAACCCTAAAGTATATGTGGGTTAAACCATATGTGTCTGCCTATTTGTGAATTCAAGAAACCCTTAATGTGTTGAGTAAGTTTCACTCTAAGTGCTTGCTTACATGTAACTATAGGAACTCCTAGTGTATGTAATATGTGGGATTAACCCTGAGTATGTATCCATGCAAGTTTATGTATGAGCATGTAAATGTGATCATCAATGTCTATTTAACCATATGTATGGATATGGCAGTGTGTTAACCTTTATAGGATCATCATTTAAATCCTAGAGTAATTGGATCTTTAAGGCTATAAGATATCCAATCTTATTATAGCATAAATGTTTATACGTTTTAACCTTATTAATAGATAAGAATATGAGGATATTTCTATATATCTATATTACTAATGGATTTAATTAATTTATTTTAGTGACACTATAAGATAGGTAATATGATTTAATTAATAATTAGTTTATCATTATTATATTACATATTAGGTCATAGATAAATTAATTAATATCCAATGTATTTAATGTATTCTATATTAATTTATATGGTTATTTACTTAATTCATATTAGTAATTAAATAGCAAACAAAAATAGATATGTAAGTATAGTAAAGTGTAAGTTAGTACTCGTCTAAGTATGCATATGTTAGAATAAGGAATGCATGATCATGTGTGTGTGTTAGTTCACTAAAATAGGTGTGTTTGCATAGAAAAATAAACACATGTGCTTGTATATATATGTATATGGTGAGAGTTATTATTTGCTTAGTGTTGTTTTTAGGTATGAAACCCGAGAGAGAGAGAGAGAGAGAGAGAGAGAGAGAGAGAGAGAGAGAGAGAGAGAGAGATTCTGTTTCTTCTCCACCCCCCCTCTTCCTGCCTATAGACACGCATCGCGTAGAGGACAAAGAGAGAGAGAGAGAGAGAGAGAGAGAGAGAGAGAGAGAGAGAGAGAGAGAGAGAGAGAGAGAGATATTGTAGCTTCTCCCCTCCCCTCCATCTCACGACTATTCTGCTACAGGTGGATACAGAGATGATTAGACTAAAGGCATGCGCAGGAGAAAGAGTCTGAGAAAATGATGTAGAGAGAGAGAGAGAGAAATGTGAGGCTCTCTCCCCCCTCCTCCATCTGACTGCAGCACAGACAGACAAGGAGAGAGAGTGAGAGAGAGTGAGAGAGAGAAAAAGGTGTGCCTCTTCTTCCCCCTCCTCCATCCAGTGGCACACAGATAGAGAAGGAAGGAGAGAGAGAGAGAGTGAGAGTACAAGAGAGAAAGAGAAATGGTGTGCCTCTTCTCCCCCCTCCTCCATCCGACGGCAGTAGAGACAGAGAAGGAGAGAGAGAGAGAGAGAGAGAGAGAGAGAGAGAGAGAGAGAGAGAGAGAGAGAGAGAGAGAGAGAGAGAGAGAGAGAGAGGTGAGCCTCTCCCCCTCCCTCCTCCATCTAGCGACAGCATAGTAAGAGAAGGAGAGAGAGAGAGAAAAAAAAAAGAGATTTTTATAACTAATCTAAGTTATTGTATTCAGTGCAATACTATTTTGCTTTTTTGGTACTAAGGAAGGCTATAAATATTCTTTTATAGAAAAAATTTTAATGACCACTTGGAAAATGTTTTGGTTATATTGTAGAAAAAGAGATATTGTTGGTTTGTCATGGTTAGAGATTCCTCAGGTCTTGTAGTAAGGTGATTGGGTATAAGTGTGAATGTATGTAAGTGCATGTGATTGTGTGTTTTATGTGAATGAGCATGCATATGTCTATGTATGTATGCATGCATGTGCATATTACATGTGCATGAGTATAGAATTACTATATACATGAGTTGCATGAGAATGCAGGTATATGTGAAGTGAATAGAATACATGTGCATATGAAAGAGTGCATATGCATATGAGTTGTATTTGAACATATGTGTATTTATGCGTAAGTGCATATGCATAAGTATGCATGAGAATGTATGTGTATGTATGCATAAGTGCATGTGAATAAGTGTGCATGTGAATGTATATGTATGAATACATGTATACATGTGCATGTTCAGAAGCATGATGTATGAAGTATGCATGTATATGTGGAGGTGCATGTATGTATGTATGTGCATGATAGTGAATGTTACTGTATGAATATGTATGTTAGCATATATGATATGTATTAACATGAATGAGAATGTATATGTTTATGTATATTTAGGTGCATGTGAGCATAGGAATGCATACATGAATGTGATGAAGTAACGCACATATGTGTAAAAAAATAGAAACATGAGTATGATATATATGTGGTGAGCTAACATATATATAAAATTACATAGGATGTTTATGAAGTAGACATACATCTATGAGTATGTATGCAAGTATGATTATGTAACCATGGAATAGATGTATGCATTTAAGTGCATATAAGTACTTTAATGTATGTATGAGCATATGCATGAATATTAAAAAGGTAGATGCATGTGTTAGTGTATATGCATATAGGAAATTATGAGTATGTGCATGAATGCATCTACGTGTTAGCATGCATCAACATATGTGTTTGCATGTACATTTTCTTAATAATGTATGATAATCTATGTATATAAAAAAAATGAGTGTGTTAGCATAAATGAGAATAAGAGTATAAAAAGTATGAGAATGAAGAGATATGCATGTTAGAATGATGCACAAAATAGAATGATTATGTTAGGATGTATGAGCATGCAAGAGAATATATGGGCATGATTGCATGTAAATACATGTGTGTATGCATGCATATTTATATACATATAAGTGGGAAAGTACATAATTCAGACATGCATAAATAGATGCATTCGTACATGAGTGATCAGTTAGTATAGATATATATCCATATGTGATGAAGTATATGTATGTAAATATGCATATAGGTATTTACACATATAAGATAAGTGTAAGTTAACCTGTATGCATATGAATGTATAATGATAAATGCATATGTTTTAAGAATAGAAGTATGTGTATGTGAATAGATGTGAGTGTGTACTAAAATGGAATTATGAGAGAAAGAGTTAGCATGCATCCAAGTGTATGTTAACTTGAAGAAAATAAATGCATGTTAGCATAAGTAAATATGAGTTAGCATACATGGACATGTGTGTTAGCATGTATATAAGATCATGTTAGCATGCATCTATGAATAAAAAGAATATTTGAATAAATGAGTATAGTATATATAAGTGAGTTTTATATGTAATGAGACATACTTATGTTCTTTTATTCTTAATGTTGTTTTCAGATCATTTGAAGAAGGAATTGACAAAGCAAAATGACTTGATGAAATCGACGAGCTTGGAGGTGCTTTTTATGCCGCTCATCTTAGTTTCATTATATTTCTTTTGATATATAAAAATCTTGTATTAAGTTTTTTTTAAAGATTTGTATAGGAGTATCTTCTAAAATCTGTATTAGGACTTTTCTCAAGCACGTATATAGGACTAGTTTTGATTCTAAAGTCTTAGCATTGTCACTATACAATTCAATTATCAATCAAATCGTTTCATTGCACTTTACTTTTCATGTCTACATAGCAAGGGTGAACAGAAGAAATTTGAAAATGAAAATAATCAAAATACTAAAAACGAATAAAAAGATGAACAAAAACAAAGTGAAGAAAAATGGAAAAAGAAAGGAAGAAGAGCTCGATATTACTTCACACACTTAGATTATTTCAACATAATCTAAATTTTGTATCATCATCTTTTTGGATATTCTTCCATTAGTGAGTGCACCACTTTATATGGTTGAGTAGTACTCCCATGTTGTAATTTGGACATCTATTTTTTAGTGAGTAAGCATCGAGCTTACATTTCCTAATCTTGTCTCAAGATCTCTATCTTTCTCTATCTCACATATCATCTTGGTTAATTAAGTTGTGTATGCTCAAAAGGTTTTTGTTTGGAATGATCTTGGGGCCCCAAATTCCAACATTGGTATCAAAGCATAATTGACATACACACTTAGTTAAGATGAGTGAGATTAGAATTGAGATTGAAGACAAGTTGTATGGATCTTCTAATTATCCCATGTGGAGTTTCATGATGGTGAATATATTAGTGACAAAGGATTTATGGAGAATCGTCAATGGATCCTTAACGAGATCGAGACGAGAAGCTGAAGAAGAGGCTATAACAACTTCAAGAGGTACTGGAGTCACAATTGCAGAACCAACTGAAGAAGAGGTAACCACTTCTATATCCAAGGTCACTGCTAGGTGTTTACCTAGAGTTCCTCCTACTGAAGATCAGGAAAGATGGGATGTTGGAGATGCTTTAGCACTTTCATTCATAGCAATGAGTGTCAAAAAGCATATTGTACCACAGATTAGATCTTGCAGAAGTTCTAGACAAGCTTGGTTAAAGCTTGAGAATCTTTTTCAGAGCAGAAATCCTGCTAGGAAAGCTCACTTGAGGAGACAACTAGCAAATACAAGGATGAGGTCTGGTGAGTCAATTCAAATCCACATTACAAGACTCATTGACTTGATAGATCAACTTCTAAATATAGGAGTTGAGATATCTGATGAAGAAATGGTAAATACGCTGATTAATTCACTTCCTATTTCATATCGATCTTTCATAACCACTCTTACCCTTACCACAAGAGATAGAGAGGTTACATTTGAAGAATTAGAGTTCTTGTTACTTCAAGATGAAGACCAGTTGAAGTGAATGGAAGAGAATGAAGAAACACCTTCATCTTCATCAAAGGGTAAAAAGAAGAAGAAGGATAAGAAGGAAAAGCAATCCAAGAAGGAAAGTAGGTCCCTCTCACCTTCTACTTCAGATTCTGTATCTATTACATCTAAAGAGAATTCTTCTAAAAAGAAGGAAGTAATATGTTTTTACTACAAGAAACCTGGACATATTAAGTCAGCATGTTATAAAAGGATTGTAGCACAAAAGAAAAAGGCATCAGGTAATGTTGCAGAAGATGATAAAAAAGGCAAATCTCAAGGTGATTCTTATGCCTGTATCACTATTGAGGAAGTAGCTTTTGATGAGGCAGCTTTACAAGTTCTTTCAGGAAGTCCTTGGATATTTGACTCAGGTGCTACAAAGCATATGACAAGTTGCAGAGATATGTTTTCTTCTCTTTCTCATTCTTTAGGTAGAAGAGTTGCTATTGCATATGGCAATGATTTGGATGTTGTGGGAATAGGTACAATAATCCTAAAGTCAAGAGAAGGTGGTAATTTTCAGATTTCAGATGTTCTTTATGTACCTAAAATGAAGAAGAATCTGCTATCTATATCTACATTTTTGAATGATGGTTTTAAAGTTGTATTTGAGAGAGATATTTGTAAGATCTTATCACACAAAGAAGGGAATTGTATTTTACAAGGTGCGGATAGAGGAGGGATCTTTGTTTTGTCAAAAATAAGTCAGACATATGCAATCAAATCTTCATCATCGATAGAAGATATGAAGCTATGGCATGAGAGATTTGGACATATTAGTTTTGGAGCTCTCAAGAGTATCAAAGATAGAGGTATGGTTGAGAGTTTCCCCTCATTCAAGCTACCAGATGATTTAGATATATGTGAAGGTTATCTTGAAGGTAAGATGCATAAACTACCTTTCAAGAAACATGGTCATATTATAGCTACCAAGAAATTGTAGATTATTCATTCAGATGTGAATGGACCTATGAGAGCATACTCTATTCAAGTTTTTAGGTATTTTGTTCTATTCGTTGATGATTTTACGAGATACTCATGGATCTATGGTCTTAAGTTGAAGTCAGAAGTCTTTCCTATGTTCAAGAAGTTTGTAGCTATGGTTGAAAATGAAAGTTAGGAAAATATCCAGATTCTTAGAAGTGATAGAGGTGGAGAATATTTGTCAAAGGAGTTCCAAACATTTCTTGATGAGAAAGGTATTACTCGACACCTTACTATTGATTATACGCCTCAGCAAAATGGTGTTGCAAAAAGAAAGAATAGAGTACTTGTTGAAATGATGCGGAGCATGATGGCGTCCAAGAATCTTTCACCAAAATTCTGGTTTGATGTAGTGCATACAACTAACCACATTTTAAATGGGTCATCTACAAAAGCTTTAAAGGTAATCACACTATATGAAGCTTATTATGGTAGAAAACTGAATGTGAGTTACTTTAGAGTGTTTGGATCACTTTCTTATGTACATATTGAGAAAAAGGACCGAGGCAAACTAGATGTAAAGGCAAAGAAAGGTGTTTTTATTGGATATCATGTTGAGAGTAAAGGATACAGGTTTTATGTTCCAGAGACAGGTGAAATTATTCTTTCATGTAATGCTTATATTGCTAAAAATAAGGTTTATGATAAAGAAGCAAAAATTCCAGAGTTTATTAGTGAAAATGAATATGGATTTTTTAGAAAGATTTTGGACGTACATGTTTAGCCATATTAGGAGGGAATTAAAATTCCTAGGATTCAAGAAAAAGTTGAAGAAAGAGGAATTTCACAACGTTCTACAGATTCAGTTCCACAAGAGACTTTGGTTCCAGAAATGGAAGAAGTTAAAGTTCCAGAAAGTCCTCATACCTTGGCAGGACAAGTTCTAAAACCTGTGGAAGCTGAAAGTTCAGAAAGAGTTTCACCACTATTTAAGGATACACCTACGTGGTTATATCAGACTTGGAAAGATAGTGGTATAAAGGCTTTTACTGGAAGAACAAGGAGTCAGACTAGACAACAACAACAAGATCATGTAAGAATAAGAAGTTGGACTAGACAGCAACAACAAAAAGATCATGTAAGTTTTGCTGAAGACTTTGAGATTCATGATACTTTGTCACTTACGAGTGTTGAAGATGAACGTGCATGTGTTAAAGATGCACTTAACATTCCTATTTGGAGAAAATCTATGCAAGAAGAGATTGATTCTATTCATAAGAATCAAACTTGGCAGCTATGTGAGTTATCAAAGGGAAAGAAGGCTATAGGTGTAAAATGGATCTTCAAAATCAAAAGGAAAGAAGATGGTACTATTGACAGATACAATTCCAGGTTAGTTGTCAAAGGATATGCACAAAAAAAAGGTATTGATTATGATGAGACATTTGCTCCTACATCTAAGATGACTATTATTAGGTTAATACTTGCTCTAGCAGCACATTTTGGTTGGCATATATATCAACTTGACATTAAGACCGCTTTTCTAAATGGTGATTTACATGAGGATGTGTATATTCAGCAACCAGAAGGCTTTGAAGAGACAAGTAAAGAACACTTAGTATGTAAGCTTGTAAAATCTTTGTATGGTTTAAAACAGGCACCTAGAGCATGGTATGAAAAGATACATACATATCTTTTGACCATTGGTTTCCATAACTCAGATGTAGCTCCAACTCTTTATGTTAAAGTTGAAACAGGTATGATGATTATAGCAATCATTTATGTGGATAATATTATAGTCAGAGGTCCCAGAGATGAAGATTTGCAAATGTTCAAAGAACAATTAAAGCAAAGATTTGATGTGAATGATTTAGGCATTTTACATTATTATCTTGGGATTCAGTTTCTGTTTCGAGGTGAGTGTATCTATATGACACAACAGAAGTACATTGAGAAACTTTTGGAGAGGTTTCAGATGGTTGATTCTAAATCTATGCAAACACCTATGGATCAGAACATGTCTTTACAAATGGTAGCAGATGTAGAGCCATTTGATGCTACTTTATATAGTCAAGCAGTTGGTTGCTTGATATATCTTTGTAATACACGTCTTGATATATAGTTTGCAGTTTCTCAAGTATCAAGGTTCATGCAGAATCCGACAATGTTATATTGGAAAGCAGTAAAGTGAATCTTTCGATATTTGAAGGGAACTTCAAATTTTGCTATGGTGTTTTTGAAATCTACACATTTGTTACTAAAAGGATTTTCAGATTCTGATTGGGCAGGTGATAGAGACACAAGAAGAAGTACTAGTGGATTTTGTTTTTATCTTGGAGATTGTCTTATCTGATGGATTTCGAAGAGACAACCCACTATTGCCACTTCATCGTGTGAAGTTGAATATCGTGTAGCATTTATAGCTACTCTAGAGTAAGTTTGGTTGCAAAAGATTTTCAGTTATCTTGATGTGAGAGTACATCAACCCATTCAGATATTTACAAATAGCCAAAGTGCTATAACTGTAGCAAAGAATCCAGTGCATCATGCAAGGACAAAGCATATAGAGGTACACTACCACTATATTCGAGAGTAGATAGCTAAGAAGCACATTGAGCTAGTTTATGTTCCTTCGAGTGAGAATATTGTAGATATATTTACCAAAGCATTGACTAGAGATAGCCACGAGAAGATTTGCAGGTTACTGAAGCTTGTACCATTGTGACATTGAAGGAGGGATTGTTGGAAGCCATGTCCAACAATGGTCCAAATATTGTCAGGATATAGCTATACTATATATCCCTTTAGCATCCTTATAAATAAAAGCAGGCAGCGACATGGTTAGAACAGTTCACTCTCAAAATGGCGACCCAGGTTCGAATCCCGTTCACGACAGCCAAGAAGATTTTTTTTATTTTTTGTTTTGGTAAAGAAAACATGCGGATAGACGTTTGTTTTCGCAATGTGTTTTTAGATCATAGAACGATCGTAGATTTCTTTTAGAAGTGCTTTTGGAGGATGAAACAATACTATATAATGAGGACCAAGCTCAAAGTTATAATCACTCACTCAAGCAATCTCAAGGAGATCAAGGAGGAAGAGTGTCACACTCTTGAGGAGGTGGAAATTTGGTGAAGGAGAGGATACTTTCTTGGAGTAAGAAGTCTTCTACAAGGTGGTGGTAACCATCTTTTGTGCATTAACCTTATATTTTGTTTTTAGGGTTTCTCTACCCTAATCTCAAAATTAGGTTCGTTGATTCACAATTTTGTTATACTATTTTGTGAGAATAAGGTTAGCTTCATTGCTCAATTACTTCACACACCTAGATTATTTCAACATAATCTAAATTTTGTATCATCATCTTTTTGGATATACTTCCATTAGTGAGCACCACTTTATATGGTTGAGTAGTACTCCCATGTTGTAGTTTGGACATCTATTTTTTAGTGAGTAAGCATCCAACTTACTTTCCCGAATCTTGTCTCAAGATCTCTATCTCACATATCATCTTGGTTAATTAAGTTGTGTATGCTCAAAAGGTTTTTGTTTGGAATGATCCTTGGGCCCCAAATTCCAACGCACTCTAAGTGCTCGCTTACATGTAACTGTAGGAACTCCTAGTGTATGTGATATGTGGGATTAACCCTGAGTATGTATCCATGCAAGCTTATGTATGAGCATGTAAATGTGATCATCAGTGTCTATCTAACCATATGTATGGGTATGGGGGTGTGTTAGTTACCTTTATAGAATCATCATTTAAATACTAGAGTAAATGGATCTTTAAGGCTATAAGATATCCAATCTTATTATAGCATAAATGTTTATACGTTTTAACCTTATCAATAGATAAGCATATGAGGATATTTCTATATATCTATATTATTAATGGATTTAATTAATTTATTTTAGTGACACTATAAGATAGGTAATATGATTTAATTAATAATTAACTTATCATTATTATTTTATATATTAGGTCATAGATAAATTAATTAATATCCAAGGTATTTAATGTATTGTATATTAATTTATATGGTTATTTACTTAATTCATACTAATAATTAAATAGCAAACAAAAGTAGATACGTAAGTATAGTAAAGTGTAAGTTAGTACTAGTCTATCTCTAAGTGTGCATATGTTAGAATAAGGAATGCATGATCGTGTGTGTGTGTGTGTTAGTTCACTAAACTAGGTGTGTGTGCATATAAAAAGACATGCATGTGCTTGTATATATATCTATATGGTGAGAGTTATTATTTTCTTAATGTTGTTTTTAGGTACAGAACCTGAGAAAGAGAGAGAGATTATGTTTCTTCTCCCCCCCTCTTCTTGCCTGCAGACGTGCATCACATAGAGGACATAGAGAGAGAGAGAGAGAGATTGTAGCTTCTCCCCCCTCCTCCATCTCATGACTATTTTGCTACAGGCGGATATAGAGATGATTAGATTGTAGGCATGCGCATGAGAAAGAGTCCAAGAGAAAACGATGTAGATAGAGAGAGAGATGGAGAGAAAAAAAAGGTGATCCTCTCCCCCCCTCCTCCATCCGATGGCAACATAGACAGAGAAGGGGAGAGACACACACATAGAGAGAGAGAGAAAGAGAGAGAGAGAGTGAGAGAGAGAGAAAAAGGTGTGCCTCTTCTCCCCCCTCCTCCATCCGATGATAGCGCAAACAGAGAAGGAGAAGGGGAGAGAGAGAGAGAGAGTGAGACAGAGAATGAGAGTGTGTGTGTGTGTGTGTGTGTGTGTGAGAGAGAGAGAGAGAGAGAGAGAGAGAGAGAGAGAGAGAGAGAGAGAGAGAGAGAGAGAGAGAGAGAGAGAGAGAGAGAGAGAGAGAGAGAGAGAGAGAGAGAGAGAGAGAGAGAGAAATGGTCTGCCTCTTCTCCCCGCTCCTCCATGTGGTGGCAGCGCAAACAGAGAGAGAGAGAGAGAGAGAGAGAGAGAGAGAGAGAGAGAGAGAGAGAGAGAGAGAGAGAGAGAGAGAGAGAGAGAGAGAGAGAGAGAGAGAGAGAGAGAGAGAGAGAGAGATGAGCCTCTCTCCCGCCTCCTCCATCTAACGGCAGCACAGACAAAGAAAAGGAGAGAGAGAGAGAGAGAGAGAGAGAGAGAGAGAGAGAGAGAGAGAGAGAGAGAGAGAGAGAGAGAGAGAGAGAGAGAGAGAGAGAGAGAGAGAGAGATTTTTATAACTAATCTAAGTTATTGTATTCAGCACCATGCTATTTTGATTTCTTGGTACTTAGGAAAGCTATAAATATTATTTTATAGAAATAATTTTAATGACCACTTGGAAAATGTTTTGGTTATATTGTAGAAAAAGAAATATTGTTGGTTTATCATGGTGAGAGATTCCTCGGGTCTTGTAGTATGGTTTGAGAGACTTCTAATCAAGAATTCAACTTAAGTTATTAAGCCAATGACCATCTAGGAAGGATGTAAGGTGATTGATTATAAGCATGAATGCGTGTAAGTGCATGTGATTGTGTATTTTATGTGAATGAGCATGCATATGTCTATGTATGTATGTATGCATGTGCATATTACATGTACATAAGTATAGAATTATTGTATACGTGAGTTGCATGAGAATGCAAGTATATGTGAAGAGAATAGAATACATGTGCATATGAAAGAGTGCATATGCATATGAGTTGTATACATGAGTTGTATGTGAATATATGTGTATTTATGCATAAGTGCATGTGCATCAGTATGCATGTGAATGTGTTTGTATGTATGCATAAGTCCATGTGCATAAGTATGCATGTGAATGTATGTGTATGAATGCATGTATACATGTGCATATTTAGAAGCATGATGTATGAAGTATGCATGTATATGTGGAGGTGCATGTATGTATGTGATAGTGAATGTTAATGTATGAATATGTATGTTAGCATATATGATATGTATTAACATGAATGAGAATGTATATGTTTATGTATAGTTAGGTCCATGTGAGCATACGAATGCATACATGAATGTGATGAAGTAATGCACATATGTGTAAAAAATTAGAAACATGAGTATGATATATATGTGGTGAGCTAACATATATATAAAAGTACATAGGATGTTTATGAAGTAGACATACATATATGACTATGTATGCAAGTATGACTATGTAAGCATGCTTAGATGTATGCATTTAAGTGCATATAAGTACTTTAATGTATGTATGAGCATATGCATGAATATTAAGAAGGTAGATGCATGTGTTAATGTATATGCATATAGGAAATTATGAGTATGTGCATGAATGCATCTAAGTGTTAGTATGCATGAACATATGTGTTTGCATGTACATTTGCTTAATAATACGTGATAATCTATGTATATAAAAAAATGAGTGTGTTATCATAAATAGAATAAGAGTATAAAAAGTATGAGAATGAAGAGATATGCATGTTAGAATGATGCATGAAATAGAATGATTATGTGAGGATGTATGAGCATGCAAGAGAATATATGGGCATGATTGCATGTAAATACATGTGTGTATGCATGCATATTTATATACATATAAGTGGGAAAGTACATAATTCAGACATGCATAAATAGATGCATTCGTACATGAGTGATGAGTTAGTATATATATGTATCCATATGTGCTGAAGTATATGTATGTAAATGTGCATATAGGTATTTATACATATAAGATAAGTGTAAGTTAACATGTATGCATATGAATGTAAAATGTTAAATGCATATGTTTTAAGAATAGGAGTATGTGTATGTGAGTAGATGTGAGTGTATACTAACATAGAAGTATAAGAGAAAGAGTTAGCATAAGTTAGCACGCATCTAAGTGTATGTTAACTTGAAGAAAATAAATGCATGTTATCAGTAAATATGAGTTAGCATACATGGACATGTGTGTTAACATGTATATAAGATCATGTTAGCATGCATGAATAAAAATAATATTTGAATAAATAACTATAGTATATATAAGTGTGTTTTATATGTAATGGGACATACTTATGTTCTTTTATTCTTAATGTTGTTTTCAGATCATTTGAAGAAGGAATTGATGAAGCAAAATGACTTGATGAAATTGACGAGTTTGGAGCTGCTTTTTATGTCACTCATCTTAGTTTCATTATATTTCTTTTGATATATAAAAATCTTGTATTAAGTTTTTTTTTAAGATTTGTATAGGAGTATCTTCTAAAATCTATATTAGGACTTTTCTCAAGCACTTGTATAGGACTGGTTTGATTCTAAAGCCTTAGCATTATCACTATACCATTCAATTATCAATCAAATTGTTTCATTGCACTTCACTTTTCATGTCTACAAATATTGCATCTTCAAGTAAATCTTCTACTAAAATTAATGACATACATAGCTCTTTTATTTTAGAGACTCTATTACTTGCTCCTTTAGAGAATACTACTACTCAAGACAACGAGGACAAGACTGGTGTTGAATTAGAAGTAGATGTAGTTAAGGATTGTGTTGTAGATGAAACTTTACACTCTCTAGAATATGATTGTCATTTATCTAGAATTTTTCATTTGCTTTCAATCGTATTACTTGAATCTGAAAACAGTGAAGATTTGTTTCCTCCAACCTTAAAATGGAAAATTCAATCTAATCAAATAGAAAACATCATCGTTGAAATTATTAAAGATAGAATAACTGAAAAAGAATTATTCTTGCAATTCTATAGAGATGTTGTTTCTAGGTATAGAGACGCACTTCCATATGGACCATGGACCCAAAGGCTATCCTTCAATAGAGCACTAAACTTTCGTTAATAACTTCCCACACACTAAAAACACATCCTAATTCCTAAAGTACACAAAGACCCAGCATGTAGTCACTTAGAGAGGCTAATGCGAATCAGTTTTGATAAGCAGTTGCCTCCTTTCACACCCCTCGACAGCGTACGTGAATCGACACTCAAATCAAGGCAAGGCATTATGCTTGGGGACTAATCAAGGTGGGCATAGTCTAGACTAAGAGAAGTGCAAGATGCATAGATTGAGTGTGTGATGCACATAAGTGAAGTGCAAGTTGTGCATGAAGAGTGACTTAGAAGTGTGCAGAGAAGTGCTAAGCATACAACCAAAGGTCTTAAGGTCCCATTGAAGCTGTGCGTGCACCACTAGAAAGTGTCCATCCGTCCTCCTATTGGAAGCTTGAGTGCAAGGTGTGCACAAGTGCAAGCTTAGAGAAGGTGGAGGTCTAGTGCAGAGAAAGTTGACAACAACAAGAACCTTGGGTATTTTGTACTTTGTGATTGTGCACTATTTGGGATTTTGCACAGAAAGCATTTGGATTGTATTGTACATCACCATTGTACTTTTCTCCTTATAATCAATCTACAGAAGCTTCCAGTATTTGTATATTTCTTCTTATCTTTCTCCCTTCTCCTACAAACACTCAAATCCCTTTCTGCACAAGAATCCCCCAATAAAATTTGGCACACCCGATGGGATCACAAGGAGATTTGAGCATAGGAGAAGAAATATTGCAGTGTGGAGAAGCATTATTCAAGTGTCGACAGTACTACTTCATTGGGTTAAGAGGTAAATCTTCTTATTAATTATCTTAGCCTAAGAGGATTATGAACAACTCATTATCGCAACCCGGTCTCAAACATTGAGGGTCACTTGCAAAGCAACAAGAAGGAAAGTTGTTAGAAGATCCTCCAGCCCACTGTCATCAACATCATCAGTAAAGAACATGGCACGTGAGGTAGATTTGGAAACTCTACTTTCTATATTGAATATAAAATTTCCATCTTTCAAAGGTTTAGCTTAGGAAGATCTCGATGAGCACATTAGGAGATTCTTAGCATTATGCAAAACAAGAGGTTTGATGGGAAGAGAGGATGCCTTTTTTATCCTCTTTCCTACCACATTAGAAGGGTTAGCAGATAAATGGTTTAGCTAGTTTGTTGAAAACCGTTTTACCACGTGGGATTTAATGAAAGAGGCATTCAAAATTCAATTCAAGCATGGGAACACTACAGAGATAATCATAGAGGAATTAGAAAATTTGAGACTAGGTCCTAATGAAACGTTTCTAGAGTTCATAACTAGGGACAAGACACTAATGTCTAAGTTGTCAAATCCTCCACATGATTTCTTTATTAAGAAATGGTTAGCTAAGCCACTTTGAGTGACTACACAATGTAAAATCAAGGAATTAGTGTTGCCAACAGCCTCCATACAAGAATTTATCAATACAGCTACAAGATGGGACAAATCAGATAGCAGTACGGGGCAAGCTCTTCCAATTTTTTCATATCCTACAGAACCTGAATACCCAGTAATTCGGCTAAGGAAACAACTTGAGAGCTTAAAAAAAAATAAGCCCCATAAAGAAGAGGAGAGTGTTGTGACTCAGTTGAGGATGGAAATGGAAGCATTGAAGCTACAAAAGGAAGAGGAAGCCCAAACAGAAGAATTGGCTCAACTTCGATAGGAGTTGCAGGAACTCAAAGGGGGTGGCATCAAAAGTGGGCTATGGTGTACCATGTGCAGCAAGCAAGGTCATGTGGGAAGTGAATGTCCATTGTTAAGTGTAACTTGCCAGCTATGCAGGAAAGGTGGTCCTGAGGACCATGAATGTCAATCAAGAGGGATGCCAACACAACCCTATTGGGCACAAGGAGGTGCTCAATTCTCAACCAATGTAATGGTGGTAGCTCCCAGCCAAGATAACACTTACAATCAAAGACCTAGAGGTAATTATGGAAATGGGCCTAGAAGGCCAATTATCTATTTCAATTGTGGAGAGTGTGGTCATTATCAAAGTAAATGCACCCACCTAGAAAATGCTCCTCCTTGCAGGAATTGCCCAGATGCCAGGGATCATTATACAAATTGTTGCCCAGAAAACAAAGCGTCTACATCTGGGCCCCATCTCCAAATGATCTCAATAAATAATCATGGATCAGTAGAAGGAGCCACTATTGTACAATCACCATCCACTAGAGTGGTACAATTAGAAGAAATCAACTCCATGGTCATGTAGACAAGAAGCAAAGGGAAAATTCTAGAAGAACCAAACCAAGGATCAAATTCTTGTGGAAGTGATAAAGGTCAGAGGGTACATCAAAGCAAATCAGATATATGTAAAGATGCAAAACAAGAGAAAGGAAGTTCAACAAAAGGTGAAGAGGCAACACGAAAAGAAGATTTTTCAGAAGCTAACGATTTCATTGGGAATGCATATAGCCGGGTCCACAAGGAACTTGAGAAATCAAACATAAAAATTGACTGTAGGGAATCTAGAGCTTCAAGATTATTCAAGTCAATTAAAACAGAGGTTAGTATTATTGAGTTGATAAACATGGATGCAAAATTCAGGTCTCAAGTATTGCAAAATTATTAGTGAGGCTTCCTCATCCACCTTGGTGGCCAAGACTACTGCCTTAGGCCAAGGGAAGGGTGTAGAAGAAGCACCTCTCACCGACTATAAGAGTCCCAGATTGACAGTAACAATTAAAGGATTAAAGCTACAAGGAGTCATTGTGGATGGTGGGTCTGGCATAAATTTGATGCTTGAGCATACCACGGAGAGGCTTGGTCTATGTCCATCTAGACTAGTCTACTTCACCGTTACTTTGGCATATCAAAGCAAAGTGAGACCAATGGGGGTGATCCCAAAAGTTCGACTGGAAGTAGAAGGTAATCTCTTCATTTTGGTTTTTTTGGTATTAAGACTGCCCCAGGTAGAGGGGGGATTTCCCCTCCTGATTGGAAGACCATGGCTGAGGCGTGTAAGTGTCATTCATGACTGGGGTAAAGACACTATGTGGGTACAAAACATACTAGTGAGGAATGTTCTTTGCCAATTCAAGAAATCCTTGCAGGATGGATGTAGGACAAAGAGGAATACATTGAGATCCAGAACACTCATGCTTATGCAACAATGCAGGAAAAGATATTGGAATCAATCAAGGTTGGAGATGAGCATGTAGATACCATGGTGGATAGAAACCCAGTCAAAGAAGTACAATTAGGCACTCAGGAAAATAATCATCCAGTTTTGGTGGCCACTTGGTTGTGGAGCCACCTAGAGCTAATTAAAACGGTAAAATCTTTCTTAACACATGTAGCTCAGTGATGAGTAGCACCTCCTTTAATGTCAATCTGGGAAGACGTGAGGATGGTATGAAGACCTCGAGCAAGTGAAGGCACAAGTGTGTGAGTGAGAAGCACACTAACATGCACACACATACACACACACACACACGCGCACACAAGGTAAGACAAAGAGTGAGAAGCAATGGAGTTCTTTAGATTAATTCCAAAAAGCTCATACAAGTTCAAATCAATTACAAGCTCCCCTAAAAAATGAGCTCTCTAGCTCTATTTATAGTTTTTGACTAGGTTTTGGCCATGTCCAGACCTAGTGTCCGGCCTAGTTAAAAATTAGGTTCTAGGTCCTATTTGGAAGCTCAAACGGAGTCTAAAAATTATGAAAACTGGTAGGTAGCTACTTCTAATGCTCCTCAAGCTCAAGGACTCCTTGGCTTGCACAAAATGGAGCTACCAAAATATGAAAATCACTATTTTTGTAGGGATTTCCTCTATCGATTTGTCATACACATCTTCAAGCTCCCTACTTGCTCCTCCTTGTGTGTCCATCCCTTTGATATGCTTTAGCTTCCTGAAAAAATAATGGCCTACTTGCCAGATAGTCATTGACTACTCTGTCTGCTTGTGCCTTCTCTTCGTTCTGACTCCCTTCGTAAGCTTCCTTGTCTTGTGAGTCCCTCAGTTCCTTGACTACTGCTAACACCCCCCCTCTCTCGCGTCTGTCGTCTCTGACAGACCCTTGTTGAGTGGGTCGTTGGATGTAGTACTCCACCACGTCTGTTGCTAAATGATGTTCTGCAATTCTCAACCCTTTGGCCAAGTCCGTGAGTAGAGCATCCCAATCTACCAGCCCGGGAACCTCTGGATGTGGTATACGTAACTTTTCTGAATGGAGAGCTTGTTCCACTGCAAACAGTTGCAATAAATGTGATGTTCCATCTATTAATGTCAATTGGCACTAAGTCTTCAGGTTCGGGTTCTACAAGGGGAGAGGGTTGACGCTCGTATTGCATGACTTTATTTCATAATTCTTCTAGTTCCGCTCTGAGTTTTTTGACTTCTTCAGACGTGTCAAATGCGGTTGTGACTTTGCTTGGTGACTCCTGCTGGGTTGCCAGCTGCTTTAATAGGTCATCTCTTTCTCTTTCTAATGTTGCATGGACTTCCAGGAGGTCGGCATGGGTTTCCAACACGATTTGCATATTCGTTGAGGGGATGGCCTTGAATCTAGCTGGGTCGATTTCTTGTGGGGAACCCTCCATTGCTGCTTCCAAGTTTTCTTCGTTCTGTTTTTGGAGTCGTTTATTTTCCTCGAGTGCTGTAGACATGTGTTTGCGTAAGAGGGCCAAGTTGCGTCGAAGCTTGAGATTCTGTGTTATCTGGGAGTGTAGCAGATCATCCATTTTTTGTTTGTCTTGTGCATCTGACTGGGGTGGATTGGCTACTAACTGCTCATGTTGTTCCTGTAAAGTGACATACTGTTGTTGTAGTAGCCGCTTTTCCCTTTCTAGATCAATGAATCATACTTGAAGTTCTTCATGGCTTCGAAAGAGTCTCGTATGTTGGTTATAAAGATGCTGGTAGTGCTGTTGTAGTTGAGACATACACTGATACATATTATTAAATACATTATTAATAGGGGTGGATGCGGGAAGGGTGTTGAATGCAGAAGGAAAGGGGAAGGGGAGAGTGGATGCGGTGCTGGAAAATGGTGAAGTGGGTGGCGGGGGAATGGGAGATGGTGGGTGTATGGGGGGAGGGAGAGATGCGAAAGTGGGTGATATGTCCATAAAATCAAAAGTGGATGCCGTAGTGGGAGTAATTGTGAACATGGGAATTGTGGGTGCACTGATATTGGTGAAAATGTACAGTGGTGTGTGCAATTGTGAATATGAACTGCCAGGAAATGTGATCGGGGGAACAGGGTTTTCCATGGTTGCGGTTAGAATTACTGTGTCAGTGGTCGTATAGACAAGAGAGGTGGAGATAGGGTGTGTGGGTTGACTGACGGTCTGTGCTTCGGTATGGGTAGTGGACTCGGAGGCGGTGACAGTAGTGGTTACACTGATAGTGGGAGGTGAATGTGGTGGTGTTGGAGGTAGGGGTGGCAAAGGGGGTGACGGAGGTGCACTTGATGTACGGGTTTCCTTAGTATCATGAACAGTGTGTGCTGTGCCTGTGGTTGTGGATGTTCCTTGTGGTTCTGATACTAATACATTCATCTGTTTTCCTGATCGAGGTGGACGTCTGCCGTATCTTTGCTTCGTTCTTTGTGATTGTGCAAGGGCGGTATGCACCATCTCAGGTACCCCAACGCATCGGCTATCATGTCAAGGGTTGCTCGGTATTGCTCGTCCACACCTTCCTCCTCAAGCATTTGGTTCATGAGGGCTTTTCTTGCTGCTAGGGACAGTCTGTGTTGCTCTTGAACTCTATTGATGGTATCATACAGCTTTTTCAATTCCTTCGTATAAGCCGGGGCTCCTTCAAGTTCCTGTAGAACTTCTTGCTCATATTCATGCGCTTCCTCATTAGAAAATCCTTCCTGTTCATCCTCTTGTTCTTCTTCTTCTTCATCCTCCACTTCAACTACTCTTGGTTGGACTAGATGGGGTTGGTCTGCGACTGTCTGCTGGCCGCTTGCCTGTTCTGCCTCGACTTTCGTGTTAACTGCCTCGATTATCCTGGCTACCTCCTCATCGGTTAGGTCTTCTAATGCGAATCCGTGAGGAAACTCTAAGTCTGCTGGTACCGGTGGAAACACCAGATTCGGTCCATCATTGCTGTGTCTTGGTAATCTGATAGTGAAGGGTTGTACATGCCTCGGAAGTCGTGGAGTTGTCTCGGGTATCAGTGTCGCACCGCGGGCTTGTGCATAGGGCATCTGAACTGCACCTCTCATTTTCTTAGATGGCGGCCCTGCGGTTGATAGTCTACGTTGAAATTCTTGTACCCTGGTCCAAATTAATGCCCTTTTAACTGGCACATCATAAGCCAAACATCTATACACAATCCTGGTGAGAGCACAACATCCATACAGTACAGACTTTTGCTTTTTATACCACCTTTGATGAGCCAAGTGGATTTGGTCGATAATCCAGTGGGGCATGTTGATTGTCAAATCGAAGGCGTCGGCCAAGTATAGACTAAACCATATCTTTTTGGGTGGCATCGTGAACCGCTCCTGAGCGGGGAATGCGAAATGCTGCATGACCATTCGCAAATGAATGGCAATCGTTGGTGTCATTGCTACCATGTCCTTTAATTTTGTCAAATTCCTGTTCTTCATATTGTCGGGGACCATGGACTCCTTCTCAGTGGGAATGTGCATTCCTTTCATGTCTAGAGCTTCCCTTACCAAATTGATAGTCAGCCTGAAGCGCTTCAACTCATTGCCCCTTGTGAGAGATGGGAGGACAAAGGTGCTGTATCCCTTTTTGTCTTTGCTTGAAGTGATGGTGCTAATCAAATACGAGCATCTTAGAAAGTCGGGCTTTGGCAATCGGAATTTGAAGTAATCGTAGAGTCTCGCCTTCTTCCATATAGGTTTCAACCCTTCATTATTTTGCAGTTTCTCAAATTCCCTGGTGAAGAAGTGATACCTGCCCCAGCGCCCATTGAATTCTGAATCGGTATGGCGTGTAATGCCCTCAATGCCACTGGGTGTTCCTTCAATTCCTCCTCAATGGGAAGACTCTCAATGTCCACGACTTGGGGGCTGGTGCCTGCCTGGGAGCTAGTTCCTGCCGTATCTGCCATGTTACTTCTTGCCTCCTGACTCTGTGAGAATATAGAAACAAGTGTTAACATTGTAAAGGACAAGATAGAACCGTTTTTGTCCCCATTACAACATTAACATGAGGTTTGGGAGAGATTAGCAGGTTATTAAGTGCTCGGTGCTTGTGTGTGTAGTTAGGAATTGGGTAGACCTAAGAGCTAAGTGGAATGATGTAGTGTGAGAGTGACGTAGTTAGTAGGTGGCATGGATTTACAACTGGGGTCCAGGGGGTTTATTACAAGTTTTAGGCTGCCAAACACAGTGGATGGGTTTTGATCTTGATTTCGTGGAGACTCTGGAGGGTTTGATAGGAGTATCTGCTTGAAAATGAGGCTTTTTAATGACCCATTTACAAGTGATTCTACTTGTGCTCATGGAAGAATATGTGTCCGTGCATGATGTATAAGAATGGGCGTCATCTGTTCGAGTGAGTGAAACATGTTGTACCGGGTGTGGCCTCGGTGTAGCTATTTGAGCCCGCAAGCAAGCCTTAGGCACCCAGATTTGTTGTGATTGTGGGCTGGCCTTCATCGACTTCTTGGGTACCCAAATAGACTTTACTTTCGCAGAAGAATTTATGAAAGACTTCTTATTAGTGTCATGTTGTTGATTACTAATAAGAGGTTTTGTCCGTGGGGTTGGTGTGGTCGCAACAGGGAGTTCGCCTTTCTGCACCCACACTTGTTTCAACGACTGAGAAATTCTGCTTCGCACATTTTTTTGGCCTCCAGTATAGGTAGTACTCTGCTCCTTCTGTATTTGATCTGCCTTTAGTTGCTGCATCCCTCTGGCCTTTGGAAAAGAAGGGAGTGCCCTCTTATCCTTGACTCCATTGTTGAGACAATCCTCTTTCTGCATCATACAGTTTTGGACAGAAATAGCATTGTCAACTTCATGTGCACCCCTGGAAGGACCAGGAGTTCGTGCCTTACCTAGTTCCTTGAGTGCCTCATTTTCCAATTCAACTGTAATTCGACTATGATTTACCCATACCTGAAGAAGTCCACTCCTTAGGTTTAGGTTGACTGCATGATCATAGATCCAGTCCTGACCCAAGACAAGAGGCTCAGTGAGGTCCTCATCTTGACACACTAGTACTTTGACTGTCATTACTTCATCTTGAATGTAGAGGGGAAGTTCCACCTCGCCCATGCAAGGGGTTTCCACACCTCCCAATCCTATGAGATATGCTTCTATAGGATTGATAGTTAATTTCAACTTTTGACAGTACGAAAATTTAACAACACTAGTGGCTGCACCTGAGTCAATCAAGGCTCTTACAGTCCTTGCACCCTTTCCTTGTCCTATCTCTAAGGTTATAAAAGGACGTCGATCAATTATCCTATGAGAGCTGATACATGAAACTTCACACATAGCCACATGATATCCTTGATCTGCATATGCATCTGTCCTAGGTTGCTCTTTACCCTGTCTTCTCAACTTCATTCTCCGGATGCGTTCCAATGCTTCTGCTTGAGCTTCTTCTCGAATTCGTCTTTCTTCTTCTTTGCGTTTCTTAGCAGTGTTGAGTCGACTTAGCATCTCTTCCGTCAGAGGTTCCTGATATAACTTGACTCTGCATCCGCTTATGTAGCTCGGGAGAATATCGCCTTCTAATGTGGCTAGCTGCACTGCTCCACTTGTTGAGATTCTATTAATGATCATGGGTCCGTAGCCTCTCTTCTCTAGTTTCCTCGCATGTTGTTTCAAAGTGTAGACTAGTACTAGGTCGCCTGCCTTCAAATCTTTATCCTTAACGTGGGCATCAAAGTATGCCTTCTGTCGTTTCTTAGCTGCATATATCCCTATAGCCGCCCTCAGTCTTGTTTCTCCTAATCGTTCAAGGTCAAATAGTCTAGAGGAGAGTTCATGACCCGTCCATTCATGCTCTTGTGCTACTTTTAATGTAGGTATCAAGAAGTCCAATGGTAGCACTGCATTTTGGCCAAATACGATCTGAAAGGGGGTGGCTTGGAGTACCGTTACTCGGTATGCCCAAACAGCATGGTGTAGCTGTTTGTCCAAATCAGAGCGTTTATTATTCACTAGTTTGGTCAACACATTGCACAGGATCTTGTTTGTGCTTTCAGCTTGTCCATTAGCTTGTGGGTGATAGGGGGCAGACTTCTTGTGTACCACCAAGAACTCTTGGAGCAAATTTTCAATAACTTCATTCAAGAAGTGAGTGCCTCTATCACTTACCAGCTCTATAGGTAGCCCGTATCTTGTGAACACATTCTCAAATAGGAACTTAGCAGTTGTCTGAGCATCATTCTTTGTCGTAGCTTTTACCTCTACCCACTTTGTTAGATAGTCTGTGGCAACAATGATGTATTCAGCATGGGAACCCTTAGCTGGGGGATTAATAGGACCTACGAAGTCTATTCCCCACTTAGAAAATGCACGTCCACCCATCATAGGTTTCAGTGGCATCTCATCTTTGTGTATAGGATACTGAGTTCGCTGACAAACATCACATCTCTTCAAATAGGTATGTGCATCCATGTGAAGGGTAGGCCACCACAAGCCTGCAAACAGGATTGCTTTAATCACCCTATCTGGTCCAAAATGTCCTCTTGCTACACCTTGGTGAGCAGTTTCCAAGATTTTAAGATACTCGCTCTCATGGACACATAACCTAAGGTAACCATCCTTACCACGCTTGTATAAATTATCACCAATAAGTGAGTAATCCCGAGCTTCGTGTTCTAGACTTCTTTGTCTCGTCAGGGTCATATCTTGAGGGAATGTTTTCATCCTTAAGAAGGCTACTAAAGGTTCACTGCAATCTAGCACTATGGACACTTGATAAAGAGTGGCATGTTCCACAGGTGGTTTAGTGCAGTAGATTGGGCATTCCTTGCACAACTTTTGGACATCCGCTTCCAATAGTCGGCCAATGCACTCCGAGTCTCCTTAGTGTCTGTAGGGTTCGTTGCTTTGAGTAGTGTTGCTCTAATGCACCTACATGGGCTAATTGCAACCATTTAGCGTACTCATCCTCTTCCACACAACAAGCCAAGATCCCTTGATCTGTGTGCTTGTACATACTTCCTGCCATGATGTGATACTTTTGGGCTTTTACTACCTCTCTACCCTGTGTGTTTATTACTGGGTGGTTAGGCCCGTATGTCAATACTGGCACTAATGGCTTAGCCCACTGTGGCACCACTTCCAAATTAAACAAGTAAGCATCAGGAAGGTCATCTGACACTCCTTGTGGGGCTTCTCCAGATGTGAGCCTAGAGAGATGGTCTGCTCTCAAGTGAGTCTTCCCTTTCCTTACCACAACCTCGAAATCATATTCCATTAACAAGAGAAACCATCTTACTAATCTTCCTGTATTGCATGGCTTGTTCACGAGATATAGCAGTGCCTGATGGTCAGTAAAAAATTTAAACTTATTTGTAAGCAAGTAATGTCTAAACTTTTTAACCGCATATACCATGCCTAGTCCTTCTCTCTCAGTAGTGGTATAATTTTGTTTAGCCGCATTCAACTGTCTACTAGCATAGGCAATTTGTTTGGCTTCCTTGCCCAAGGAAAAGATGATTGGGAAAGCCTTTATTTTGCTTAACCCCTCGCAAACGGTTTACTTGGATTACTTAGAGCCCGCAATTATCTCACAATGGATTCTTCCTATGTCTATGCACTAGCTCATATGTTCCCGGCAAACGCACCAAAATGAATAGCCCTTTAACCCCAAGGGAAATTTCCTATGCACAATGACCTTTTGCTCGAACTTCTGATGCTAAATAAGCTTTGGTCGGCCTTAGTCCAACAAATTCATCCCAATATACTTGTGAACAAACTTGGAGACAAGAGTTTCTCTATTGTTCTATCCTTCCATCGTTCTTCATTTTGAATGCAAAGGAAGTGTCATTTTCTTTTGACTATTTGTAAACCCACTCTATTCTTCATGGCAACATGCACTTAACAAGATTCATGTGAGAACTTAAGTATGCAGAGTAGTTAAATATAAACAACCCATTCTCGTTCATGTGCTATACTATCAAACCATTAGTCCTTGAACAAAAGCAAAAGTTGTGGCTTCTTTATAATACCTCGTGATTTAATACTGTGTGATCTCTCAACATGCTAGAGTGCAGTCATGATAATCTCTCTTAACATTAAAAAATGACATAGCCAATGATACTTATGTGTATCTATCTTTTGCCAATATATTTTCTTCAACTATATGCACATGACCCTTCAAGTTTCTCTCTCTCTCTCTCTCTATATCTTTCTCTGTACTGCGCATAACCTGCTACTTCGACTTAAGCTCGCACATTTGCAAAATATTCTAGAACATACGCAATGCACTCAATGACACAGATAGCGAAAAGGGGAGAAAGTTATTCGCATAAAGCCACTTAGATGTTTACTGTAGAATCTACTTCACTTATTCAAAGACTTCAACACATCAATCTGTAATCCAATAGTTGACACTCTCATAGACCTTGGAAGAAACATTAGAGATCATAGCCCCAAGTTTAATTGAAACACATATGTTCTCTTTGCATAGATACACATGCCGAATGATGCAACCTCATCCCACCAAAAAAAAGATTAAAATAAAGATTAAGGTGACTAATATTGAAGACATATATAGAAACGTTAATGATGTGCAAGTAGAAAAATGTTCACTCCATCCTTTAGGTATTGCAGCATACATATTTGCAGAACTCCGAGTAGCACAAAGCAAGAAAAAAATGCAACAAAACTTTAACCATTTTGTTAATGTCTAAAGCACATACTCAGAAGTTGGTATTAACAAGGAGATGAACTCTCTTTTTTCCTCAAGGTGAGCACTAGAGCTTTCCTCATCCATCATCAACAGTATCCATTTGAAATAAAAACAAGGAACGAAGATGTTGAAAGTTGAAAGATATCACCTCATGCCCCATAGAAAGCTAGAATTTGAATCCTTTAGTCCGTCTGTTTCCATGCACCTTAGATACTTGTCTCCGTAACATAAGTGCGCACCAACATACTCCATTCAACTTGTCATGAGCATAACTACTTTGTTCGCTACTTGTACCTTCAGATTGAGTGCTACATAAAACAAAATCCTCTGCCACTTTCTCTGCACTTTAACGTGCTCCTCTGCCCGACCTTTGAACCTCCCCCACAAACTCTCAGCCTCAAACTTTCTCCAACAATCGCTCCTCTTTTTCCACTTTATACATGCCCACATATGAATGACCTACATCCCCCCCTCACCTTCATGAAGCTGAAGAGATGGTTCAGATACCAATGGAATCTGTATATAAAAAATAATATGGACCGCAACAGGTACTCTAGGCCAGCGCGAGCAGCACTTTGCTGTTGTGTGTGAGCTTCGTCATGGAGATTGACCAACCAGCCGTGAAGGTGAAGACAATGATGACTGTCCAATTTCTGATTCGAGTCCCTGGAAATGATGCCCTTTGTCTCTTCGACGCCTGCTGCCACTGTTGAAGACCAACCCCCTCTAAAGACGAGCCCTCCTCAGAGTAGCTGCGAATGCCCCAACACACATGCAGGGAACAATCCTCCCGACGACCCTCCCTCCTCTTGCTATCTGGCTGCTGCCCAAAGACTCCTCCACGCTCTCCTTGTGTGCCTCCGAGTAGCGCAGCCAACAATACTCACGAAGAAGGAGGACGCTACCCAGAGATAAGATAGAGAGCCAGCTGATGTGTGTGCCCTCCCCTTTTTTTCCACCGCAATCCCTATCCCTCCCCCCAAGGGATCCTTATCCTCTTTTTTCAGCTGTGATGTGCCCGTCCTCCAGTGTACTCTTCGCATCATCATAAAGAAGTATAAAACTCACCATCAATGCTATAGGCAATGAAATGGATAATACAATTTTGATCCCTATAAACAAAGGCCACGGACATTACAGGTTGTCAAGCCACCCACATTTTGAGGCAAGCACATGTTTACTTTGCACAAGAACAGGCTCCATCTAGCATATGGTGCAAGCTCCCACATTCACTTATGATTATCTCCCTATTACATATCCTTGAGATTGATTTAAAAAAATGCATGGCATTCGTGGCATGTTTGAGTTGCTTTAGCAATGAAAAGGGAATCCTTGTACTCCACATTTAAGAACCCAAATGCCATAGCCAATCTTTCAGTATGGGAACAGATGGTATCTTTACCACAATCAACCTGCCGAATCAATCCCATCACCTGCCTTGGAACAAGCACCTGTCCTGCATGTGTTGGGACCTCAAAAGCATGGTGCACTGCTGCTAATCTTTCCAGCCGCTGCAACTCTGCATAAACCTCTTCTTCCTTTGTCCTTTATCCTTGATAGAAGCATGTCCGCATCAGAGTCTGTAGAACTTTATCCACCTCCCCCGTCGCCTTTCCTTCTTCCTCGTACGATCATGGACTGGCTTGTGCGATGAGCGAACCTAGGAACCATGTATGATTGCCATGGAGCAGCATGCGCCTCTATATGCCTCTCATCAATCATCAAATTCATTCTTCAAGTACCTGAAATCAAACGTATTTCCTGCCAAATAGAACCACATTAGTGCATAAAAATCAACCATTTTCGGAGCTAACATACTTCCCTCTTCTTAATTGCGAAGTCATCCTCGACAAGCCACTATTGCTGAAATAAAATCCAAACAACCATGAGCATGTCAATTTTCAATTGGTTCACATACCTTTTCATCAAGCCGTCACTTCCACTGAACCTGCACTCATCGAAGCTATTAGTGCTAAAAAAAAAAATCACTCATGAATACATACAAATCAGTCACTTCTAAATGATCCAAGAACATGCACATATATGCAATTCCATTTCAGCCATGCATCAATTTGCTCATACATTCCATTATGAAAAATGGTCTCAACCAAAATAACACATGCACACCTTTCCATGAATTACACATGCAACTACCATTGCGGAAAACAGAAAAGAAAATACCGAAATAAACAACAACAACTGAAATGAATCCAATCGGAGATGCAAAAATACCCAAAATGCATACCCCATTATTGCATCTACTATTCGCTATGTACGATCATTCCATAACTAGACACTTCCGAAGAATCCCCATCGTCGTCCTACAAAAGCCGTCGAGATTCGAGTACAAGTCGAAACCGGTATAAAACACCTTGGAGTGTCACACATACTAGAAAAACCCTTAGATAGAGCACACAAGTTATAAAGCAAGACCGTTGCATTACCTCGCTAAAGCCTCATCCATAAGTACATATACAGTCTCCGTGCCTTCAAGAATGTTGATTCAAAGTGAGCTGATCTGTTGCAAGCCAACACATACCAATCACACAAGCAATTAACATTCCCTTCCAGGCGATCATCGCCCTCTCCTCTCTCTCTCTCCCCCTCAGGAGTGGGGAATAACTTCATATGAAAAATTTTATTTTAATCACACGTTGGCCTACATTGTCACTGGATGCGATTCGTGGACCTGACCACCCGATCAGGTTGATTCCACCCATCTACCAACGCAATGTAGCGCACAACACACAAACACATAATGATAACACATACATATATCAGCTAGCCCATAACGAAGCTGGATGTGGCTCATGGTCGTGACTACCCAGCCACGATGGCTCCACCTACCTACCAACCCGTTATGGCGCGTAGCTAAGACACAAACATATATATCCCAAGCCTATGGCGAAACTAGCTGCGGCTCGTGGTCCTAACCACCCGACGAGGATAAATCCACCCACCTACTAGCCCACCATAGCGCATTGGTACGATCACAACAACACAATATTTTTTCTTTTCTTTTCTTTTTCCAAGTTTTTTCATAGTTAATTAATTCACCCAAGTCCTGAGAATTAGGGAGAGGGAGAAAGGGATTTTTCCCACTGTTCCCACACATACATACAAACATATACACTCTAGCCTTTGACAGATCAGCCACCTTTTCACCCCATTCTCTCAATTACAGACACTACATATGTATTCATTGATTTGACTTTTCACTTGGTAACTACAGTCGGCTATGTCTTAGTCCCTCGTATACCTATCCTTAGGTGTCCTAGAATGTGAGTCTCTGGGATGTCTCCTGCAGTCTCACATTGTACTCGTATCCTGACAACTTCCCTAGGGCGAGTCAAGCTCAACTTCAGGAGCTCCGTCGTCACTTCCTAGCGTTAGCACATCTGCCCAAGCCCACGTGATATCGTTTTCCTCGTTAGGCATTTCCCTCAAAGGATCGATATAGTAATATCGATCTCCCGCCCATCCTACATGTCGAGTCAGGTATTCCTCAAAACGCTCAATGTAAAATGCAACACCCAAACCCTGGTTTATAAAGCATACGAGCCAATGCGCTTCCTCCACATCATGGTTTGTCTGCAAGCTCTCAACCGATATCTCCATGCTTTCTAACGCTTGATCTAAAAAATACACAACAAGGTCGAACAGAGCGCTCTGGTATACTTGATCAACCATCGATCGCCTAGTCCTCAGTGATCCTGCATAGTAACACACTTGGTTTACCACTTTCTGTAATTCCAGCAAACAAAAGTTAAATTGGATGAACAAGTAGAGAAAGGCCTTCTCACTTTGTTCTCGTACCCAACCACACACCTCTCGTAAGAACATCCAAATCACACAAAAAAGTGCCATCATCCAACGGCTCACTCGAAGTCCTGTCCATGCACATTCACCTATTGATCCTCGTACGTTCTGCTTGCTACCCTGACATCTAATCCAATCAAACTTCCTTTGAATAACTCTGGCATGCTCGGCATGAGCCAATCCTAACTTCTTTAGGCGGTCGTCATTCCTACACGTATTCTTTGCATGAAGCACTTTACTCATTGTACTCTCTTTTGACGCATTTCTTGATGCAGGTTTTTTCTCCAATCCTTCATGTCTGAAAATCCTCTCTTTACCACCAGCTTGGTTCTCCTTATCTCTTGCTTTCAAGAGGTTCTCCTTTCGATCAACTAATTCCTTGCTAGAACTGTCGTGATCCACACACCACTTTTGTCTCCCGGATCTACCCTTGCCCTCGTGCTCCCCCTTGCATGTACCCTTGCTCATGGCATTATGTACTCTCCTGGTGCTAGACGATAGCTGACTTTCTTGGTTCCTTCTCAACTTTTGATGATATCCTCGATCACGAGTTCTAAAAGAGCATTTTCTATTTTTCGAAGAGTATTCCCTCCTTGCATGAGGATCTACCACCTGGCTCATTTTCTTCTCCTTCTCCACCGGGTCGATGTGCATTGTATAGCACTCAGCCTCGCCTGTACTTACCAACCATCCTAGTAGTTCCTGATCGGAATCGTCTTTATAGAGCAATGGATTTTGATACTCTCCCATCTTCATGTCTTGATTCTTAAAGAGCTGCAAGTTGAACCCGTCTTGAAGTAGATTCTTGTAGGTGTCCGTGTTCAAGGAAAACCTAGCTCGTGCAATCTCGTGCCTTGCTTTCTCCTTTTCTTTCTTTTCCATCTCATCGACTATTATTGTTTTCTTCTTGTTGCTCGAGGGTGGGGATACTTGTATTTGGATCCGATCAGACTTCGGCCCTATTGAAATAAAACCCGTGCACCAGTCATGCACACATTTGGCTTGCACCAGCCATGGCCGTCCAAGTAGGATCGAAAAGGTAGCCTCTGAGGTCCTTGGTCTTACTATCAGATAATCAACTTTAAACTCTAGACCGCCCACAACTATACTTACATTCTTCAAAAGACCCGCAGGCTTCACTTGTGTTTGATCCGCCATTCTCAAAGACATCGGCGTCTCTTCCATGTGGTTGAGGCCTAAAGCTTTCATCATGAACTCAGTCATCAGGTTGACTGCGGCTCCACTATCTAACTGAGCACCAGGGACTACATATCCTTTAATCTCGACTGTCACAGTTGGAGCGTTTGAATCAATTTGCATCGTGATACTTTGAATGATTCCTTGGACATCTTTATCTTGTCTATTTTTGTCTCGACCTTTCCTCGGTTTCTTAATATATTCGTTGTAGAATTGTTTCCTATAAGCAGGTGAACATTTTAGCAATGTGCCAATGTCCAGCGTGACTTCCGTGTCAGCGAGCAACTTTACAATATCTACTTCTTCCGAACTTTGTCTTTCCTTTCTAATCTTAGGAGCTTTCAATCTTTCAGGGAATGGTGCTATGCCCGGCACAAACTCCTTGGTCACGGGTGGAAGAATCTCAATCTCTTCCCCATCCTCAAACTCTTGTTGCTCAGCAAATCCTCCAACTTGGTTTTCTACCTCTCCACGTTCAGTGATCTTCTCTTGACTCCCTTCTTCACCTTGACCTCCTTGGTTTGTCTTCGAATACTCTTGAGTTCTTGTGACTACTGCCACAGTTGGATCTTTGTGTGGTTTCTTAGCCTCGTAAGCATCCACAAAGTGCATTGACGAGCTAGAGCCTTCTTGAGGGTTCGGTGTCTTGAACACTACTCCGATCGTAGGAACGTGCTCTTGAACTCTCGATGTGGAATGCACCTGAGTATCAACATAATTCGAGGACCCTACTGGTCCTTTTTCCTTGCCGGCGGAAGCTCTTCGTTTTGGACAATCTTCATCAAAGTGGCCCTCGCCACTATAGTACCTACATAGTGGGGTATAGTCAATTGGTTTCTTTTCATTTGGACATCTAGATTGAGTATGACCAAAGCCATGACATCTCCAGCACTGGATTGGACCATCTCTTCTTTGATCACGTGCGACTCCTCTTGGATAGTCTCCTCCTTGACCTTGAGCACCATATCCATATGTCGGTCTATTTTCCCAACGAGATGTAGGTGGAACACTTTGAGCAGGCAATCCCATGTAAGGTCTTTCTCTTGTATCTCCTGATTTCATGGTCCTCTCTTCATAGGCTCTCTTGTTGTAACATCGGTCCTCCGTGTGATTTGTTCTTCCACAAAAAGTACAACGCATCCTAGGTGGCGATCTATCTGTGAATACTCTCGAGACTGTAGGGCATTCTGAAGCCAGATGGCCATAACCATGACACTTTCCACACCATGTATTTGATCGAAACACTTGATTCGGGTTTGTTGTGATCTCTGGTTTTACTGTGTATGTCTCCTGAGTTATTGTGGCAGCTTTTATAGCGTGTGTGACCAACTCCAATATTCGTTCTTCAGTTAGCGCAGGCTTTACCTCGCTTGGCGTGCTAGTGGCGGCTACAAAAGCTGGAGTCGTCAATGCGGGACTTCCTTGACCAGGATCTTTCATCGGTATGTTTCCTGGGCCTCCCATTGGCTCGTATAAGAGCTCCATCTTCCTTTGTTGGCATAATTGTACTTCCTCCCAAAGTCTCGCTTGTTCCTTAGCATCCATTAAAGTTGTAGGTCTTGTCAGGCTGATATGCTGCTGTGCCGTAGGATCTCGCAATCCCGAAATGAATCTTCGTTTCAATGTCTCATCGTTCGGGGCATTCGCGCCCATCTTTCTTACCAACGTTTCCATTCTCTGAATGTAGTTATCGATGCTCTCATTGACTCCTTGTCGCAAGTAATCCATTTGTTGGGCTAATCTATCTTGGAAGCCTTGTCGTCGAAACTTTGCCAAGAAGGCTTCTTTGAGCATCTGATAAGTTCCACGCTCTTGTGGTGTCAAATTCCCATACCAATTGGCTGCCTCATCACGGAGAATACCCGGAAAAATTCTCAACCTTTGATCCGGGTCAACTACATCATTGGCCTCATAGGTAACCTCAAACAACTGGATAAAACTATCCGGATCTTCGTCCCAAGTACTTGAGAACTTGGTGAAGTCCCCCAAGTGAACCGAAATCCGCTGAGCCATTTTGAACAGAGGTGTGATGTCGATATCACTTCGATCCCAGAAACTTAATGCACGTGGCCTCAGGATCCCTCCTTCAAACTTTCGCACTTGGTTCGCGACCCTCCTACGGGAGTACACGTTTTTGGCTGATTTCTTCGAACCAATCGAGGTCCACTCATGTAGCTCAAGCGTAAGCACCACCTCCTTTACTTGTCAATCCGCGGAGACGTGAGGACCGGTATGAAGACCACGAGCAAGTGAAGGCACAAGTGCGTGAGTGAAAGCACACACGCATGCACACACATACACACACATACACACACACGCGCACAAGGTAAGATCAAAGAGAGGAACAATGGAAAGCTTAGATTGGAAAGAGTTCTCTTACAAAAGTTCTATTCTCTCACCAGCTAACCTCAAAAATGAGCTCTCTAGCTCTTTTTATAGTTTTTTGACTAGTTTTGGCCCTGTCCAGACCTAGTGTCCGGCCTAGTTAAAAATTCGGTTCCAGGGCTTATTTGAGGGCTCAAACGAAGTCTAAAAATTATGAAAATTGGTACGATGGTACTTCTAATACTCCTCAAGCTCGAGGACTCCTCGGCTTGAACAAAATGGAGTTACTAAAAATAGATAATGGTATTTACAATGGTTTTTAGTGATGAAAATCACTATTTTTGTAGGGGATTCTTCTGAAAATTTGACATACACTTCTTGGAGCTCCCTACTTGCTCCCTTTCCTTGTGTGTCCACCTTTTGATGTGCTTCCATGCTTTGTCCTTGACTTTGAGCTTCAACACTCCCCCCCCTCTCGAGTCTGTCGTCCCTGACAGACCCTTGTTGGAAGGCTGTTCCATGTAGTGCTTTGAGAGGTGGTGTCCATCCGTTGTATGAGCTGGTTCCTTGGATTCCAGCAAGAATGTGTCGTTGTGAGCTGTCAAAACTGCAAGTTGCTCAAAAGAGGTTGTCAAGAGTGATTTGGAGCAACTACTGGCTCTAATTTGCTTCCGAGATACGGATGTTGTTCCCATAACGTCCGCTAGCTCTTCCAAAGATGATGTTGAGAGCAGTCATGCCAACTACGCATAACCCATAATGAATGAAGGGTAAATGTGTTCGTGCCTGGGTTGAAAGAAAAAAAAAAAAAATATGTGCCTTGTGCACGGCCTTGTAATGTAGCCCTACGCATGCTTACTTGGAAAATGCATTGGAAGATCATGGTGCAAAAATTGCGGGTCTTGAGATAAGTGCTCAAGGGTATGCTGACGAAGAGGTTTCCCAAACTATCATGGTTGTGGTCCAATTAGAAGATTCTTACCATAAGGAAAGGTCAGTCGATGCAGATCGCTTCGTGTTGTACACCTTTCATCCAACCATGATGGACCATTGGTTGGTTTATCATTGTCGATGAATGCCCTGGTTGATGGTCCACCCAAGCATGACTCATTCATGTTCCATAAGCCAAATCTAGGAACAAGTTCTCTCTCTCTCTCTCTCTTTTTTTTTTTTTTTTTTTGCAAAAATAGCACAAAACAAGAACACAAAAGTTAGTATCAATAGAAATATTTGACATATGTCAATGTGCTCTTGTGCTTGGGATTCTCAAGTGTGTCTATGCACGGCCGTGTAATGTGGCCCTATATTAATGCATACTTTGGAAATGCATGACCTGAATGGTGCAGAAGACAGGGTTGTGCAAGGAGCACATGGTTGTCGCTCGTTCGAGGCTTTCAATGTTATTTGTGGAGGTTGATGCCGACCTTGGTGGAGGTATCCATTGAGTCTCGAACTGATGTAATCCTCCATATTGGAGTCCATTTGAGATCATCATTTGGCACTGTAGAGGTCACTGCAGGCGTCTTTCTCTTTGCATGCTTTCTGAACTGTGGTATCCAGTGTGGTTGACGCTTTGGTTCGGTGGAGGCTACTTGCACTTTTGGCTTCCAAACCCATATCCTTTTTGCATGTCTTCCTACTAATGTTGAAGAGCTGATTTGATCTTCCTTTGGTCTCTGTACGTGGTTCTTACCCTTTTCTCTTTTTGGCTTCTTTATTGAAACCTTTTGCATGTGGGAGAACAAAGGTTGTTCTGGATGTAGGAGCTTCTTAGGTACCCACATCTGTAATTGCCCTTGTTGAGCTGCAGCTAACTTCTTAGGCACCCAAACTTGTTGGATACCTTGTGATTGAGCTTGTCTGAGCTGCTTCCTTCGTCTTCTGGCCTGGTTGGTTTGCATGGATGGAATTTGTGGGGGCAAGGTTGGTGGTTGCTCTCCTTTGCGTACCCATATCTGCTTCATGCTCGGAACTGCTTTTTTATCGAGTGGTGTCTTTCTATTTGATGTAGCAGTTGCCGTGAACGGTTGTGTTTGCTTGTGTGGTGGACGCACTACTGTGGCTACTTGATTCTTTGGAGAAGAAGAAAGATCCACCCGCCTTCGAACCTGGTCTTCCACGATTGACTCCTTCTGTATCATAGAGCTTTTGACACATACAACATCTTCTTTCATATGATTAGTCTTGGAAGAACTAAGAGAGTGTGTGGTGCCATGATTTACGAGCATGCAGTTCTCTAATTCTAATGTAATGCATTGTTCATGTACCCAAACTTGAAGAATGTGACTTCTTAGGTTTAAGTTAACTGCGTGGTCATAGATCCAATCTTGACCCAAGACAAGTGGTTTTGTAAGGTTCTCATCTTGACATACTAGCGCTTTGACTTTCATTGGAACATCTTGAAGGTAGATGGGAAGTTCCACCTCGCCCAAACAAGGGGTTTCCACACCTCCCAATCCTATGAGATAAGCTTCTATGGGATTGATGTTCAACTGCAAGTCTTGGCAGTAGGAAAGTCTAACTGCACTACTTGCTGCACCTGAGTCAATCAATGCTTTCACCGTCCTTGCACCCTTCCCTTGTCCTATCTCTATGGTCACAAAGGGTCTTCGGTCAATGACCTGAGAAGTCGCTATGCCTGACTTCTGACACATATCCATGTGATATTTTGGGGCTTTTGAGTTGACATCTAGGCCTAATCGCCTTAACTTATTTCGCCTAATACGCTCTCTGGCCTCTACCTGTGCTTCTTCTCTCACTCTTAACTCTTCTTCTTTTCGCTTCTTAGTAGTGTTGAGTCTCATTAGCATATCCTCAGTAAGAGGTTCTTGATATAGCTTGACTCTACAGCCACTAATATAGTTTGGCAAGATATCTCCTTCTAGAGTGGCCAACTGAACTGCACCACTAGTGGAAATTCTATTAATGATCATGGGTCCGTATCCTCTTTTTTCCAACTTACGGGCATGTTGTTTTAGTGTGTATACCAACACTAGATCTCCCTCTTTCAATCCCTTATCCTTGATGTGTGCATCAAAGTATGCCTTTTGCCTCTTCTTTGCAGCGTAGATACCTGCTGCCGCTCGTAGCCTCGTCTCACCCAAGCGTTCGAGATCAAAGATCCTAGAGGACAATTCATGCCCATTCCACTCATACTCTTGTGCTACTTTTAAGGCGGGGATTAAGAAATCTAATGGTAGCACAGCGTTCTGTCCGAAGACCATCTGAAATGGGGTGGCGTTGAGTACCGTTTTGTAGGCAACTCGATAAGCCCAAACAGCATGATGAAGTTGTTTGTCCCAATCAGAGCGTTTATTATTTACCAGTTTTGTCAATACGTTACAGAGGATCTTATTGGTACTCTCGGCTTGTCCGTTGGCTTGTGGGTGATAGGGGGCAGACTTCTTATGTATCACCAAGAATTCGTGGAGAAGATTTTCAATGACTTCATTCAAGAAGTGTGTGCCTCTATCGCTCACCAACTCTATTGGTAGTCCATATCTCGTGAACACATTCTCGAATAAGAACTTAGCCGTAGTCTGAGCATCATTCTTTGTTGTGGCTTTGACTTCTACCCACTTTGTAAGGTAATCTGTGGCTACAATGATGTACTCTGCATGGGAGTTTCTAGCTGGGGGGTTAATAGGACCTATGAAGTCTATGCCCCACTTCGAAAATGCACGCCCTCCTATCATTGGCCTCAAGGGCATCTCGTCTTTTCTCACTGGATATTGTGCACGTTGGCATGTGTCACATTTCTTCACATAGGTATGTGCGTCCATATGAAGAGTGGGCCACCAAAGTCCTGAGAATAGAATGGTCTTGATCACTCGGTCAGGACCAAAATGTCCACCTGCAACACCGCTGTGTGCAGTCTCTAAGACCTTTAAATAGTCTGATTCATGAACGCATAGTCTTAAGTAACCATCTTTGCCTCTTCGGTATAGGTTGTCCCCTACTAAGGCATAGCCTTGAGCCTCTTGCTCCATGCTTCGTCTTCTTGCTAGACTAGCCTCTTTGGGTAATCTTCCTGATCTCATAAACTCTACCAATGGAGCACTCCAATCTGGAATTAATGACACTTGATAAAGGGTCGCATGCTCCATTGGAGGTCTCTCTCTGCACCTTGGACAATTCTTGATCCACTCATGTATTTCTTTGTCCATGCTAGGCCAATACACTCCTAAACGCTTTAGATTCTGCAATGTTCGTTGTTTAGAATAGTGATTTCCTAGCATTCCTTCATGGGCTTGTTGCAACCAACTACTATGTTCATCATCCTCCACACAACAAGCTAATATACCCTCAGTATCTTGTTTGTACATGCTTCCTGCTAATATGTGATATTGTTGTGATTTTACAATTTCTTCTCGTGATGTTTTCACCTTCTTATTTGCAGGGCCAAAGGTTAGGACTGGTACCAATTTATTTGCCCATTTAGGAACAACTTCTAAATTGAACAGATAAGCATCGGGTAATTCGTCAGACACTCCTTGCGGTGACTCTCCTGAAGTGATGCGAGAAAGGTGATCTGCCCGAAGATGGGTTCTACCTTTCCTGACAACAACTTCAAAGTCATATTCCATTAGTAAGAGGAACCATCTTACTAAGCGTCCAGTATTGCAAGGTTTATTGACCAAATATAACAAAGCTTGATGATCAGTGAAAAACTTGAACTTGTTGGCCAATAAATAGTGTCTAAACTTCTTCACAGCATATACCATGCCTAGGCCCTCTCGCTCAGTTGTGGTATAGTTCCGTTCAGCTGCAGTGAGCTGTCTACTAGCATATGCTATGGGCAAATCTAAGTTTCCTTCACTTGTGGGTTGTGCTAGCACACATCCTATGGCATGATTGGATGCATCCACATGGACATGGAATGGTTTATTCCAATCAGGAGTGGTGAGTATTGGTGCCGTGCACAAACGTTTCTTCAGTTCGTTGAAAGAATTCTCGCATTCGTCGTTCCACTCAAAATTAGACAACAAGGCATATAGGGGTCTAGCGATGATCGCGTACATGTGGATAAACCTACGGTAGTATCCACAATGGCCCATAAAGGCTTGTACCTCTTTAATATTCATTGGCCTTGGTAGCTCCGCTATGGCTCGTACCTTATCTTCATCTGTTGAGATTCCATTCTTAGAAACAATATGACCTAAGATTTTACCTTGACGCACCATAAACACACACTTTTCTGGGTTCAGACACACTCGATATTCTCTACACTTGTTGAAGATTTGTCTGAGCTCAGGGATGTGAACCCTTCTTTCTTGGGAATGAGCACATAAATCATCCACATACACTTCTAAGCTCTTTCGCAAGAACTCTTTGAAGACATGACACATGAGCCTTTGGAATGTTGCAGGTGCATTGGTGAGCCCAAATGGCATCACACGAAATGCAAAGATTCCCCACTCTGTAGCAAAAGCTGTTTTGTGTTGATCTTCTGGGGCAATGGCTACTTGATTGTAACCTGAAAATCCATCAAGGAAGCTATAAACTTCCTTGCCTGCAACACGCTCCAATAGGTGTTCTGTGATTGGAAGTGGATAACTATCTCGAATCGTAGCGGCATTAACTTTTTTAAGGTTAATACACACTCGCAACTTCCCGTTCTTCTTGGGTACCACAACAATGGGGGACACCCATTCGGTATGCTCAATCTCATAGATGAATCCAGCTTCAATCAACCTATCAATTTCTTCTTTTATTTTGGCTGCATAGGTATCATTATATGTGTAGGGCTTCTGTTTGGTGGGCTTAGCATCAGTAGTCATGGGGATAGTATGAGAGAAAATTCTTGGATCTACCCCTTTCAAGTCTCTATAGTGCCATGCAAACACATCCCTATATTCCCTTAATAGAGCTATGAGCTCCATTTCTTCTCTTGCACTTAGGTCATCTCCTATATATGTGCATCTCTCTTCGTTCTCTTCAATGGTCACTACAATCTTCTTGGTCTTTTCTTTATTATCATATGATTCTCCTATGATGGCCTCTCTCTTAGACATTCGTACCAAAATTTTGCAGTCGTCAACTTCATATTTCTTGAAGTTTTCTGGTACTTCAAACAATGATTCCTCCTCTTCTTGTTTCACTGCTTTTCTTTTCTTTTTCTTTTGACTACTCTCACTTCCATCCTTTGAGTTTACTGTTTTAATACTTGTGAGAGGTTCTTCCTCTTTCTGGGTGAACGCTCCTATATCTTCTAGATAGTGCTGCTCTGAGTCAAAGCAACTATCCATCACAATAGACTCCAGATCATCGTCATTCTCTTCTTCTTCTATGACATCACTAGGGTCACATTCTTCTAGCAAGGGTTGACACATGAACACTGAGATATCATAACCCTCCTCATCACAATGAGGTGTCCACTGTTCCTCGTTGACAGCAATGTCCATGGTGGCTAAGATTTCTGGCCAGCCATGAGGCTCAAACTCCTCATCTGGAAAGATCATCGGTGTGTAGGCTGGGTCTCTAACTGGTCTATCTCCTAGCGAAGTTCCTTCTTCTCTTGCCTTTAAACGTTTTTCCTCTTCCTTTGCGACCTTGCACATCCACAAATGAGTATCTTCATGCAACCATGATGAATCAGGTGAACTTTCAGAATGCACAGAGATGGAATCTTCTTTTGCTTTGTGGATAGAATTCCACTGTAGGGATGGTACATCTCTGAAGGTGTAATCCTTCAAATTGACCTTGGTGGTGACCCCTAAGTGCTGTAAGTACAAGGAGTTAGTTCCCCAATCCTGTACTATTTGCAATTGTCGTAGGAAGGGTCTTCCTAGGATCATCTCATAGACATTATTTTTCTCAAAGTCACATATAGCAAATGTGTGCTCAAACTCTACACCACAAGTGGTTAGAGTGATCCCTTCTAGCAATCCTAGAGGTCTTTCAAAATGACCATCAGCCATTTGAAGCTTCATTCTAGTTGGTCTTAATGTGGGCTTGCCCCATTGCTTCCACAAGGAGGTGGTCGCAATAGCAACACCAGCACCTGAATCTATGATTGCTTTGGTCGTGTAACCTTGGTAGGTGATTGGAAGATAAGTATTACCTTCTTCACCCTCACACATGTCCCCTATTTTGTCTAGAGGTATCTCTGGTACCCTGTGCTTGGAGCCTATTTTTGGCATGTTGGAATCAAGTTCTGGAACCTGATCCTTCACATGATTCCAAAGCTCAGGTTTTGCTTTGAGCAGCTCTTCTACAGTGAGATGACACTGAACCTTAGTGTTCTTCACGACATCCGTGTTCCTTGGAACCACTGAGTCTTCATTTCTTACTAGTATTGTGGGAGCTCTAATCTGGAGAGATTCAGATTCCCATGGGCCTGGAAATTGAGGCAGTTCTTCTAAGGTATTATATTCAAAATCTAACCTTTCGTCTTCTTGTTGTTCTGCTTCATCTCCGTAAATAGATGGAATGTCTTGGGGAAATTGATCCTGAAGATCATCAATCTCAGGAATAGGAGGGGAATTACCCTTCTCCTTGGCCCATTTCTCTTCTTGTATTTCCCGCAAGAATTCTTGAGAGTAAATAGATGGAATGTCTTGGGGAAATTGATCCTGAAGATCATCAATCTCAGGAATAGGAGGGGAATTACCCTTCTCCTTGGCCCATTTCTCTTCTTGTATTTCCCGCAAGAATTGAAGGAGGTATTCCTGAATCCGTGGAATTAGGAACATAAGCTCCCATTGGTGGTGAGCTTCCTCTTTCAATAACTGGTTGAGCCTGTGGAGGTGAAGAAACTTGTGGTTTGTTTACCAACTGCTCTAATCGTTCTAGTAAGCCCTGGAAATGCAAATCCCCCTTGACAGAGTTTGTCTGATTGAACTTTTGACTAGTCTCAAGTATAGCTTGAGCTTGTTCTACCATTTTCATGCACATTTTCATCCGTTCAATCTCTAAGTCCGCTCTAGGGTAACTCTTGTCTAGGTTTGCAGCCGTAGGCCCTTCTTGAAGTCGAGCCTGGTAGGCCTTGAACATCATGTCCAAGTCTTCTGGGGTTGGATCTGCAAGAACAGACCCTGGTTGTGGTCTATTTACAATGGGTGGTGGGGTGGGATGAGGTGGAGTGGATGGAGTTTCGGCATGCGAGGGGCTTTGAGATGCAATGTCTTCTATTTTTGTTTTCGCTTCTTTTAAGCTTTCTTCTAGTTCCGATAACTTTTTATTCCACTTGCGATTGGCCTTCTCTCTGGTATCCTTCCATGTTCTTGTTTTCCTCTTACTAGGCTCTCCCGATTCACTCGACTCTGATTGTTCTATTGGTTTATCCTGTTTTAAGGCTTGTGCTCTAGTAACTGCCTGTATAGGTGCCACATTACTACTACTTGAACTTGAATCCGCCACTAAGCCTACCACATTAATGGGTGTAATCTTGGGTGCATTGGAGGGGTTCCTTGGACAATCTCTGGGGAGATGGTCTTTGCCGCAATCAGGACAAAAAGCCTGTATTGTGATAGCCTGTCCTTGACTCGGAGATGGTGGGTGGGGACAGTCACGAATGAAATGGTCACCTTGACATCTGAAAAAAAATCCTCTAGGGGCTTGTGGTCTCATTTGTCTCAACTGGGGCCTAGGGTTAGGATTTGTGTACATGACATTGGAGTGTTCTGGCTCCCAATTTTGCTCCATAGGTGGTGCCTCATATTGATACGAGTAAATCTCACTATGTTCAGGTGACTCTGTGTAATACGCATGTGGACTACCTTCATGGGAGTAGTCTGAACAATGAGCATGAGAGTCATTATCTGGTATCAATGGGGTTAGTGGCACCAATGCTCTACTTGGATTTTCTTCTCCCCCAGTATATTTGACTGGAATCACGTTGGCTGGAGCTGGTGGTTGGTTTCCCAAGACAGGTTGTGGCCTATATGGTACCTGATATTGCTGTTGTGGTCTATAATATGGCTGTTGGTATTGGTTCTGATACCTACCTTGTGGGTAAGGTTGCTGATAATTCTGTCTAACAGCCTGCCTATTGTAGGGACAATCTTGAGCCGTGTGGTTTGTGTATTTTCTCTCAATAGTGCAATATGGAGCATTCCTTTCTCTAATGTTTTGGTTTTGCATTGGGCATACATTAGCCATGTGGTCGCCCCCACAAGTATAACACCGGTTCACTGGAGTGACTCTCTGTGTTTGTTTATTTTGGACTCCCAGCTTCTTGGCAACTTGCTCAGCTATCTCCTCTATTTCCGTGGAGATTTTTGAAGTATGACTAGTAGAACTATCTGAATCCTTATAGAGTTTGGATAATCCTAACTCCTCACCCAAGTTATCTTCTATGTCAATGCATGTCCGCACGCACTCTTCTATGGATCTAGGCTCTTTCAAATATACATATGATCTTAACTTTGTGCTCAGTAAGCCATCTAAGAACAAAGCCACTTGTTTGGCTGGTGTGGGTAACTCGGGAGCAGGGCATCTTTCTAGGTACTGTCTGAACCTTCGACCTGCTAGTCGCACTGTTTCTTGGGGTGTCTGCTTGAAACTGTGGATCAAGGATGATGTGTTATGCCTGATACCACTCTTGGAAAATTCTACAATGAATTCGTCTAGCAGTTGACCTATATCGCGATAGTTGCGACTACTCAATGGTTGAAACCAAGCCAAGGCAGTGCCCTTAAGAGTCAAACCAAATGCCTCGTATTGGGTGAATAAATCCTCAATCTGTACAGCTCTTAACACTTGTTTGAACTTAGCCACATGATCATAAGGATCTCCTGACCCGTCAAAATAATTCTTCATTGCCTTGATCACTTGAGTGGGTCTAAGGGTTCTTGGGTGCTCCCGGGGTCTATGCAATGGAAAATCATGTTCATCTCTTTTCTGCCTATGTGCTTGATGTCTTTCTCTTTTAGGTCTTTCATTTTCAAATCCTGATCTATTCCTGCCCACGGTGTGTGCAAAACTTACCTCAGGTCTCTCTCTAGTTCTTTCTCTCTGGGCTTCATGAGCGTGGGAAGATCCTACTCCTTGGAGGCCATGGGAAACATTGGATCTTGGTGGGGGGAAAATCACTTCATTCTTCCAAGTATATGCATGTCTATCATGTTCTGTTACCAAGAATATCTTCTCTGATGTGTTATCTAGGTAGACAACTTTGCCTGGTATCTCAGGATCTTTGAATTCATAGATGATGACTATGCCCAATTGGCTAGGTTGATCTGGCTTGAATCTCCAAAAGGCTTCCTCAGTTTCTCTATTCAAAAATAGTTCTATGCTTTTGTTATCTTGAGGGATCCAGTCTGGAGTGATCATTCGGGTCAAAACTGACTTACCTCTAGGAGTCTGGGGTCCATGTCCTACATTTCCTTGTTCTAGGTCTCCTATTTCATTCTCAGGAATGACATTTCCAAACTCATCAGTCCTATCTGGTAGGTTGGTGACCACATACATGGTTCCTTCCTTATCAATGTATGAACCCTCTTCGAACTTGACCACCGGGTGTTCAAGTCCAAAGGATTGATCTGGATTTTTGAGTTGGACCACTGATCGCCTCAGACCATCCTCATAGATGCGAGCACCTAATTGGTTGGTCCGAATATATTCCAACTGTGTCTTATAGGGCCCTTCTGGTGTTTGTAGATGGGCAGTCCCTGAGCCACCTGCAGGTTTTCCCATACTAAAGGACATTTCTGAATCACTTGTGTCTGAACTTAGTAAAAGATGACCACTTAGTTGTTGTGCCCAAGACTTGGATGTATGGTTGACACTAGCCTCAGAAGATCTAATGCTTTGTTTATCCTTGCCTAAGTGTCTACCAGATCTCAGGTTCATAAACTTTAGTCAAGAGTCCAAATTTTCCCTTTGGTATGGTTCAAAATTCTTTGGAGTCCCCTTGGTTTCCTAGTCCCACTTGAGGCCCAACTTCAAATTAGTCTATCTGAAAATCAATGCATTATTCTTATAAAAAACAGTTGAGGTCGTGTAGGATTTGAAACGAGCTTTCCAACGAACTATAGAGCTCAAAAAATGGACTTTGGATGAAAAAGTTATGCCAATTCAGGCTCCTAGGGGTCAAAACAGGCAAACAGGACCTTTGGAGAAAATCGCGATTTTGTGAACTTTCAGAGAATCGCGATGTTGAGGCTCAGAAAATCGCGATGTTGAGACTCAGAAAATCGCGATGTTGAGAACTCAGAAAATCGCGATGTTGAGACTCAGAAAATCGCGATGTTGAGACTCAGAAAATCGCGATGTTGAGGACTCAGAAAATCGCGATGTTGAGGACTCAGAAAATCGCGATGTTGAGGACTCAGAAAATCGCGATGTTGAGGACTCAGAAAATCGCGATGTTGAGACTCAGAAAATCGCGATGTTGAGACTCAGAAAATCGCGATTTTGAGCACAAAATCGTGTTTCTGAAAATCGCGATGTTGATCACAAAATCGTGTTTCTGAAAATCGCGATGTTGATCACAAAATCGTGTTTCTGAAAATCGCGATGTTGATCACAAAATCGTGTTTCTGAAAATCGCGATGTTGATCACAAAATCGTGTTTCTGAAAATCGCGATGTTGATCACAAAATCGTGTTCTTGACCGAAAATCGTGATTTGTGAGAATCGCGATTTTGAGCCCGCTGAAAGTCGAGTTTTTAGAAAATCGTGTTTCTTTTGATATGAAAATCGCGATTTTGACTCAGAGAATCGTGTTTATGAACATCGCGATTTTGAGCACAGAATCGTGTTTTTAGAAAATCGCGATTTTGAGCAAAAGTTCGTGTTTTCACAGAATCGCCTTTTTTTCACAAAATTGTGTTTTTGGCTGAAAATCGTGATTTGTGAGAATCGCGATTTTGAGCCCACTGAAAATCGTATTTTCTCAAAATCGTGTTTTTGACATGAAAATCGCGATGTTGACTCAGAGAATCGTGTTTTTTTCACAAAATCGTGTTTTCTCAGAATCGTGTTTTTGGCATGAAAATCGCGATTTTGAGCACAGAATCGTGTTTTTAGAAAGTCGCGATTTTGAGCAGAGAATCGTGTTTTTACAGAATCGCTTTTTTTCACAAAATCGTGTTTTTATTAAAAATCGTGATTTTTTGAGAATCGCGATTTTGAGTAGGGAATCGTGTTTTTTGCTGAAAATCGTGATTTGTGAAAATCGCGATTTTGAGCACAATCACAGAATCGCGATTCTGAGAATGACCACAGAATCGTGATTTTTCAGCCAACTTTTAGGCGGGAAAACTGAAAATCGTGATTTTTCAAAAAATTTTGAATTTTCACAGGATCGCGATTTTCATCACAGAATCGCGTTTTTTGGCGGGAAATTCAAATTTCTGAGCGCCGGCTATGGCGAGCTCCGTATGAGCAGAAAATCATGAAAAAAACACAGCGCTTGCTCTCCCTTGCACCTCCTAACTCCTTCCCACACAATAATGCATGAAAAACGGTATGAAAATGGTGAAAATGTACTAAAAAACAAGAAATTTCTATGAAGAAGAAGATGGAAGAAGGTGGAGATGATGATGATGATGAAGATGAAAAGGAAAAAACAGAAAATGAACTGAAATGATAGATTTTTTACCTTCCAACGTCGCAGATCTACGATCTTACCATCACAACGCTCGTCCTCGAAGCTCTCTCCCCGGCAACGGCGCCAAAATTTGGTGTAGCTCAAGCGTAAGCACCAACTCCTTTACTTGTCAATCCGCGGAGACGTGAGGACCGGTATGAAGACCACGAGCAAGTGAAGGCACAAGTGCGTGAGTGAAAGCACACACGCATGCACACACATACACACACATACACACACACGCGCACAAGGTAAGATCAAAGAGAGGAACAATGGAAAGCTTAGATTGGAAAGAGTTCTCTTACAAAAGTTCTATTCTCTCACCAGCTAACCTCAAAAATGAGCTCTCTAGCTCTTTTTATTGTTTTTGGACTAGTTTTGGCCCTGTCCAGACCTAGTGTCCGGCCTAGTTAAAAATTAGGTTCCAGGGCTTATTTGAGGGCTCAAACGAAGTCTAAAAATTATGAAAATTGGTACGATGGTACTTCTAATACTCCTCAAGCTCGAGGACTCCTCGGCTTGAACAAAATGGAGTTACTAAAAATAGATAATGGTATTTACAATGGTTTTTAGTGATGAAAATCACTATTTTTGTAGGGGATTCTTCTGAAAATTTGACATACACTTCTTGGAGCTCCCTACTTGCTCCCTTTCCTTGTGTGTCCACCTTTTGATGTGCTTCCGTGCTTTGTCCTTGACTTTGAGCTTCAACAACTCACCTGGCGGTTCCCACCTTCTCCTTTCTCTTTCAAGGGCTCTTCTCTGAGCACGTTCCTCTCTTTGAGTTTGTGTTGCTCCTGACGATTAGCTCCCATCGCTCATGTACTAGATCTTGGGGTCCGCAAGCTCGGCCAACCTGTGGCGCTAGGCGAACCTATGGCACTCTCTTATAGAGACGTACCAAGCTACTCCCGGCAAACGCACCAAAATGTTTGGCTTCCTTGCCCAAGGAAAAGATGATTGGGAAAGCCTTTATTTTGCTTAACCCCTCGCAAACGGTTTACTTGGATTACTTAGAGCCCGCAATTATCTCACAATGGATTCTTCGTATGTCTATGCACTAGCTCATATGTTCCCGGCAAACGCACCAAAATGAATAGCCCTTTAACCCCAAGGGAAATTTCCTATGCACAATGACCTTTTGCTTGAACTCCTGATGCTAAGTAAGCTTTGGTCGGCCTTAGTCCAACAAATTCATCCCAATATACTTATGAACAAACTTGGAGACAAGAGTTTCTCTATTGTTCTATCCTTCCATCGTTCTTCATTTTGAATGCAAAGGAAGTGTCATTTTCTTTTGACTATTTGTAAACCCACTCTATTCTTCATGGCAACATGCACTTAACAAGATTCATGTGAGAACTTAAGTATGCAGAGTAGTTAAATATAAACAACCCATTCTCGTTCATGTGCTATACTATCAAACCATTAGTCCTTGAACAAAAGCAAAAGTTGTGGCTTCTTTATAATACCTCGTGAATTAATACTGTGTGATCTCTCAACATGCTAGAGTGCAGTCATGATAATCTCTCTTAACATTAAAAAATGACATAGCCAATGATACTTATGTGTATCTATCTTTTGCCAATATATTTTCTTCAACTATATGCACATGACCCTTCAAGTTTCTCTCTCTCCCTCTCTCTCTATATCTTTCTCTGTACTGCGCATAACCTGCTACTTCGACTTAAGCTCGCACATTTGCAAAATATTCTAGAACATACGCAATGCACTCAATGACACAGATAGCGAAAAGGGGAGAAAGTTATTCGCATAAAGCCACTTAGATGTTTACTGTAGAATCTACTTCACTTATTCAAAGACTTCAACACATCAATCTGTAATCCAATAGTTGACACTCTCATAGACCTTGGAAGAAACATTAGAGATCATAGCCCCAAGTTTAATTGAAACACATATGTTCTCTTTGCATAGATACACATGCCGAATGATGCAACCTCATCCCACCAAAAAAAAGATTAAAATAAAGATTAAGGTGACTAATATTGAAGACATATATAGAAACGTTAATGATGTGCAAGTAGAAAAATGTTCACTCCATCCTTTAGGTATTGCAGCGTACATATTTGCAAAACTCCGAGTAGCACAAAGCAAGAAAAAAATGCAACAAAACTTTAACCATTTTGTTAATGTCTAAAGCACATACTCAGAAGTTGGTATTAACAAGGAGATGAACTCTCTTTTTTCCTCAAGGTGAGCACTAGAGCTTTCCTCATCCATCATCAACAGTATCCATTTGAAATAAAAACAAGGAACGAAGATGTTGAAAGTTGAAAGATATCACCTCATGCCCCACAGAAAGCTAGAATTTGAATCCTTTAGTCTCTCTGTTTCCATGCACCTTAGATACTTGTCTCCGTAACATAAGTGCGCACCAACATACTCCATTCAACTTGTCATGAGCATAACTACTTTGTTCGCTACTTGTACCTTCGGATTGAGTGCTACATAAAACAAAATCCTCTGCCACTTTCTCTGCACTTTAACGTGCTCCTCTGCCCGACCTTTGAACCTCCCCCACAAACTCTCAGCCTCAAACTTTCTCCAACAATCGCTCCTCTTTTTCCACTTTATACATGCCCACATATGAATGACCTACATCCCCCCCTCACCTTCATGAAGCTGAAGAGATGGTTCAGATACCAATGGAATCTGTATATAAAAAATAATATGGACCGCAACAGGTACTCTAGGCCAACACGAGCAGCACTTTGCTGTTGTGTGTGAGCTTCGTCATGGAGATTGACCAACCAGCCGCGAAGGTGAAGACAATGATGACTGTCCAATTTCTGATTCGAGTCCCTGGAAATGATGCCCTTTGTCTCTTTGATGCCTGCTACCACTGTTGAAGACCAACCCCCTCTAAAGACGAGCCCTCCTCAGAGTAGCTGCGAATGCCCCAACACACATGCAGGGAACAATCCTCCCGACGACCCTCCCTCCTCTTGCTATCTGGCTGCTGCCCAAAGACTCCTCCACGCTCTCCTTGTGTGCCTCCGAGTAGCACAGCCAACAATACTCACGAAGAAGGAGGACGCTACCCAGAGATAAGATAAAGAGCCAGCTGATGTGTGTGCCCTCCCCTTTTTTTCCACCGCAATCCCTATCCCTCCCCCCAAGGGATCCTTATCCTCTTTTTTCAGCTGTGATGTGCCCGTCCTCCAGTGTACTCTTCGCATCATCATAAAGAAGTATAAAACTCACCATCAATGCTATAGGCAATGAAATGGATAATACAATTTTGATCCCTATAAACAAAGGCCACGGACATTACAGGTTGTCAAGCCACCCACATTTTGAGGCAAACACATGTTTACTTTGCACAAGAACAGGCTCCATCTAGCATATGGTGCAAGCTCCCACATTCACTTATGATTATCTCCCTATTACATATCCTTGAGATTGATTTAAAAAAATGCATGGCATTCATGGGATGTTTGAGTTGCTTTAGCAATGAAAAGGGAATCCTTGTACTCCACATTTAAGAACCCAAATGCCATAGCCAATCTTTCAGTATGGGAACAGACGGTATCTTTACCACAATCAACCTGCCGAATCAATCCCATCACCTGCCTTGGAACAAGCACCTGTCTTGCATGTGTTGGGACCTCAAAAGCATGGTGCACTGCTGCTAATCTTTCCAGCTGCTGCAGCTCTGCATAAACCTCTTCTTCCTTTGTCCTTTATCCTTGATAGAAGCATGTCCGCATCAGAGTCCGTAGAACTTTATCCACCTCCCCCGTCACCTTTCCTTCTTCCTCGTACGATCATGGACTGGCTTGTGCGATGAGCGAACCTAGGAACCATGTATGATTTCCATGGAGCAGCATGCGCCTCTACATGCCTCTCATCAATCATCAAATTCATTCTTCAAGTACCTGAAATCAAACGTATTTCCTGCCAAATAGAGCCACATTAGTGCATAAAAATCAACCATTTTCGGAGCTAACACAATTGGAAGATCCATATTGCCTTCACCAGTAGGTTGCGCGAGTACACACCCAATAGCATAATTGGATGCATCTACATGAACATGGAAAGGCTTATTCCAATCTGGTGTGGTCAAGATTGGTGCTGAACATAATCGCCGTTTAAGCTCATTGAAGGAATTCTCACATTCATCAGTCCACTCAAAGTTATTCAAAAGTCCATACAGAGGCTTTGCTATGATGGCATACATGTGTATAAACCGTCGGTAATATCCACAATGCCCCATGAAAGCTTGTACTTCCTTGACATTCTTTGGCCTAGGTAACTCGGATATGGCTCTCACTTTCTCTTCATCAGTGGATATGCCATTCTTTGACACTATGTGTCCTAGAATCTTGCCTTTCCTGACCATAAAAACGCACTTTTTTGGGTTCAGGCAGACTTGATATTCTCTACATTTGTCAAAGATTTGTCTGAGCTCAGGAATATGGGTTTGTCTAATGTTGGAATGAGTACAAAGATCATCAACATAGACTTCTAAGTTCTTCCTCAGGAACTCTTTAAATACATGGCACATCAGCCTTTGGAAGGTAGCGGGTGCATTGGTAAGCCCAAATGGCATTACTCTAAAGGCAAATATGCCCCATTCAGTGGCAAAAGCCATCTTATGCTGATCTTCTGGAGCTATGGCTACTTGATTGTAGCCCGAAAATCCATCAAAGAAGCTGTACACTTCCTTGCCTGCTACTCTCTCTAAGAGATGTTCTGTGATAGGAAGCGGATAGTTATCTCGAATTGTGGCTGCATTGACCTTCTTCAAGTTAATGCATACACGTAGCTTTCCATTTTTCTTGGGCACCACTACGATGGGGGATACCCACTCAGTGTGCTCAATTTCATAGATGAATCCAGCTTCAACCAGTCTATCTATCTCCTCTTTGATCTTAGCAGCATAATTATCATTGTAAGTGTATGGCTTTTGCTTGGAGGGTTTGGCATCTGAGGCCATGGGGATAGTGTGTGAGCATATGTCAGGGTCCACACCTTTTAAATCCTTGTAACTCCAAGCGAATACATCTCTGTATTCTCTTAGCAAGGCTATCAATTCGTGCTCTTCGTATTCCATCAGGTCATGGCCTATGTATGTGCATCTCTCTTCTCCTTCTTCCATGGCTACCACTATTTTCTTGGTGGTTTCTTTGTTATCATAGGCCTCCCCTGATTGTGCCTCTCGTTTAGGCATTCTGATCATGACTCTCCTGTCATCTATCTCATACTTCTTAAAATTTTCCGGGACCTCAAACAAAGATTCTTCCTCTTCTCGTGTGACTTCTCTCTTCTTTCTTTTCTTTCCTTCTTCCTTCGGGGTCACATGTGTGGCTAGCCTTACATCATTTGTAAGCTCTCCATGCCTCTGGGGTTGAAATTCTACTTCATAGAAGTATTCTTCATCTGATGCAAAAGGTGGGTCCATAATGATTGACTTTAGATCGGAGTCACTTGCATCCTCAAATGCATCAGGGCTAGGTTCACACTCTTCTAACACTGCCTCTCCCATGATTGGCTCTATGGAGAAGACTGAAATGTCATAGCCATCTTCATCACAGTGAGGTGTCCATTGTTCTTCATTGATGGCTACATCCATTGTTGCTAGGATTTCTGCCCAGCCGTGGGGTTCAAATTCTTCGTCAGGAAAGACTACAGGTGCATAGGCTGGGTCTTGAATTGATCTATGTGTTTCTTTTGCACCTATCTCTCTGGCTTCTTCTCTCTTCTCTTCTTCTACTGCTACTTTGCACATCCATAAGTGGGTGTCTTCATGCATCCATGAGGATCCTGATCCTATGGAATGCACCGATTCCATATCATCTTTGGCTCTATGGAGGGGATTCCATTGGATAGGAGGGACATCTCTATTGAGAGTAATCTTTGAGATTCACTTTGGTCGTAACACCTAAGTGTTGCAGGTACAAGGAATTGGTTCCCCAGTCCTGTACCACTTGCAACTGTCGCATAAAGGGTCGTCCCAAGATCATTTCATAGGCATGATTTTTGCTAAAATCACATATAGCAAATGTATGCTCGAACTCAACACCACATGTGGTGAGAGTTATTCCTTCTAACAACCCTAAGGGTCTCTCTATGTGACCATCGGTCATTTGCAATTTCATCCTCGTGGGCCTGAGTGCTGGCTTGCCCCAATGCTTCCATAGGGAAGTGGTAGCAATTGCCACTCCTGTGCCTGAGTCTAGAATGGCCTTGGTGGTGTATCCTTGATGGGTGATAGGAAGATATGTGTTTCCCTCTTCGCCCTCACTCATGTCTCCTATCTTGTCCAAGGGTATTTCTGGCACTGTTCTCTGGGATCCTTCCTGGGAACGAGGTTTTGCTATCTCTGGTACTTGTTTGGCTACATGTTTCCATAGCTCTGGCCTTACTTTGAGTAGCTCTTCTAAGGTGAGGTTGCACTGTACTTTAGTGTTTTCACTACCTCTGTGTTCCTAGGTATGACTGAGTCCTCATTTCGTACCATGACCATGGGTGCTCTCATACAAGTAGACTTAGCTTCCCATGGGCCTCTGAAGTGGGGTAATTCTTGTAGAGAGTTAGACTCAAAGTCTAATCTTTCCTGAGATTGGGTGCTCTCATGCTCCTCATAAATGGATGGGATGTCTTGTGGGAATTGGTCGTGTGCATCATCCACAAGTTCAATGGGGGGAGGGACTTCACTTTCTTTATCCCATTTGTCTTCTTGAATCTCTCGTAGAAATTCTGGTGTGAACCGATTCATAGAAGATGATCTGTCTAGCTCCGTAGAGTTAGGCACATAGGCTTCCTGGGCAGGAAGACCTACTCTTTCACTTGCCTTGTCCTTGTGTTGAGAGTCGGGTTCCTTTTCTGATTATGCAATTAGCCTCTCTATTCTTTCTAACAGTCCTTCAAAGTGCAGCTGTGTCTTGGCTGAGCTAGATATGTTGAAGAGGCGGCTGGCTTCAAACATGGTTTGAGCCAACTCCACCATCTTAGCACAAATTTTAGTTCATTCAAGCTCTAATTCTGCTCTAGGGTAGCACTTTCCATGATCAGTTACGTTTGTCCCATCTTGGATTCTAGCCTGATATGCTTTAAGCATCATGTTTAGGTCCTCGGGAGTGGGATCTACTAGGACTGATCCTACTCTAGGGGGTGGTGGGATTAGGTGAGGTGGGTTGGAAGGTGGCGGGTCGGATGGAGTTGGGAATGGTGGAGGAGGAGTAGTGTGAGAGGGAGTTTGAGATGTGAGTTTGGTTATCCTGGCTCTCGTTTCTCTTAGGCTTTCCTCAAGTTCACTCATTTTCTTTGCCCATTGTCTTTTCATTCTTTCACGACTATCTCTCCAAGCTCTAGTCCTCTTCTTTGTCATGCTCTCCGTTTGACTAACATCTGGGCTCTTTTCCTGGCCTAAACTTTGGTTCTGTTGCAAGGCTTGGCCTCTAGTGATCACTTGTACTGGTGTAGTGGACGTCACACTTTCGGTGGAGTCTACAACTAACCCAACGACATTGATAGGGGTGATTTTCGGCCTATTATTAGGATTCTTTGGGCAGTCTCATAAGAGATGCTCCTTTCCACACTCCTGGCAATAGCCTTGGATGGTCACTGACTGGGGTTGTGTAGGTGGAGGCAAGGGACAATCACGAATGAGATGATCTCCCTGACATCTGTAGCATGGTCCTTTAGGAAATGGGGGTCTTACTTGCCTAGGTTGAGGTCTAGAGTTGGGGTTTGCGTACATGACATTAGCATACTCTGGCTCCCGAATAGGTTCACTCGGTTCCTCACTGTAGTAGGACTCACCATGTTCAGGAGACTGCATGTAGTAAGCCTGGGGACTATCAACATGCGTAGAATCAAAGCCGGAATCACATTAGTAGGAGCAGGTGGTTGTTGTGCTAGCACTGGCTGGGGTCTCAGTTGGGCCTGATATTGTGGTTGGTAATTTTGCTGAGGCCTAGTATACTGTTGTGGTGGGTATTGACTCTGGTATCTACCTTGTTGAGGGTATGGCTGAGGGTAGGGTTGCCTAACCACTTGCTTATTGTATGGGCAGTCTTGTGCTGTGTGATTTGCGTATCTTCGTTCTATGGTGCAGTACTGGCTACTAGGATTTACTTGGGGTTGATCCATAATGGGACATACATTCGCCATATGGTCACCTCCACAAGTATAGCATCTTTTCACAGGGGCAAATCTTGGGATCTGTTTGCTAGTGACACCTAATTTCTGAGCTACTTTCTCTGCTAATTCCTCAATAGATGTGGATTGTGTGGAAGAGAGGCTAGAAGAACTATCAGTATCTTTATAGATTTTTGAAAGCTCTAATTCCTCCCCTAGGTTATCCTCAATGTCAATGCACATGCGTACACACTCTTCTATGGTCCTAGGGTCCTTCAAGTACACATATGATCTCAATTTGGTACTTAGCAATCCATCCAAGAATAAAGCCACTTGCTTAGCTGGTGTGGGTAACTCAGGGACAAGGCATCTCTCTAGGTATTGCCTAAATCTTCTTTCGGCAAGTCTCACGGTTTCTTGAGGGGTTTGCTTGAAGCTGTGAATCAGCGAGGAAGTGTTATGTCTTATGCCACTTTTAGAGAATTCGATAATGAATGCCTCTAGAAGTTGGTCTATGCTCCTGAACTGCCTCTCGTTTAGTGGCGGAAACCATGTCAGGGTGGTGTTCCTAAGGGTTAGACCAAAGGCATTGTACTGCGTGAACAGATCTTCAACTTGTTCAACTCTCAAGACTTGCCTAAACTCAGCCACATGATCGTATGGATCTTCAGTGCTATCGAAGTAGTTCTTCATGGACTTAACTAGCTGAGTCGGTCTCAAAGTCCTTGTGTGCTCTCTAGGTCTTGCTAGAGGGAACTGTTGATATATTTAGGTAGTGATGTGTGTGAACACTCTAGGACCACCGGGGCACTTTTTTCCCTCTTTAGGAGGTTTTTTTCCCCCGGCTTGTATATACGCCTATTGCCCTAATGGGCTACTTATCTTTGTACATTCTCTAGTAATACATTCAGTCTTGTGTGTTGTGCTCCAAGCTTCTTCTTCTTCCTTGTGCTGTTCGCGTGCTTCCGAAGACGTCTATCTCCAACAATTGGTATCAGAGCAGGTCGTCGCTTCTTCTAGGGCGCTGTCGACACTCCTCCGTTTGCAGTCTCAGATTCGCACAAAATTTGGTGAGCATACTCAGGGTGTTTCCGAGATCAAAACATCTTCGCTCTATAGTGCCAAAATCGCGATCTGAGCTCGTTTCGGCCTCTGAACGCACTATCGCAGCGCTTGTGTAGGCTATTTCGTCCTTTTGTGCCAAAGGTATATACCAGTTTCTGTTCGCCAGTTTAAGCGTCTCGAAGTCTGCTACAGGTCTAGTAGAACTCGTCTGGGCAGTTCTGTTCAACTTTTTGAGATACAGTCAATTTTGTGCATCAAGGTATTTTAGTCACCAGCCATGGCTGAAAGCAGTGATGTATTCCGTATGTTGGCTGTTGAGGATAAGTTGGATGGTACCAACTACCCATTATGGGCTTATATGATGCGACATGTACTGGTTGCAAAAGGATTGTGGAACATTGTGCAGGGTGTTGAAAGACGTCCTGTTACACCTGTAACGACAGGTACTGCAAATACAGGTGTTGAAGCTGATGAAGATGGTGTTGAAGATGATATTCCGCAGATTCCTGTTCGTGTTGATGTTTCTGTTGCACCTACTGCAGAGCAGATTCGTTGGGATGGCAGAGATGCCCAGGCACATGCATTGATAGCCTTGTCTGTCAAACGTGCCATTATTCCTCACATTCGCTCTTGTAGAAGAGCAAAGGATGCTTGGGATACACTTACCACTTTGTACCAGGCTAGGAATGAGGCTCGTGTTGCTTACCTCCGAAAACAGTTGGAGAGTGAGCACATGAATGAAGGTGATTCTATGGACAGTTTTCTTACAAAGATCAAAGACCTGAAGGAACAATTGATTTTTGCTGATGAGGTTATACCAGATAGCTCACTTGTGCAGACCGTTCTGAATGGTCTTCCTGATTCATATCAGAGTTTTGCCTCTACTCTTCGGTTGATGATGAAAGGCAATCCGAATGCCTTGTCATTTGAGGAATTAGTCTCTGTTCTGTTGCAGGAAGATCAGTCCAGGCAGAACAGGTCCATTATGCGTGTTGCAGATCAAGCTTTCCTGGCTAGTCAGAAGGGCAAAGGAAAATGGAGCTCTTCTACTAGTAAGCAGAAATTTGCAAATGCTGCACAATCGAAGAACCAGGATAAAGATGAAAAGAAATCAGAAAAGCAGAAATTGTTCTGCAAGTACTGTAAAGGAAATGATCATATTATAAAGAACTGTCCAAAACTGGCTGCTAAAGAGGCAAAGAAGAAAGAGGCTGGAATGGTTGTTGCAAAGGCCTCTACACCAAAAACAGAGTCTGCAAATCTTGTGCAGGAAGAAGAATGGGCGTTTACTACTGTCTGCAGTTTTGACCCATCTTCTCATGATCAGTGCATGTCTGCAGTAGACTCAGATGTTTGGTACTTTGATAGTGGGGTGACCAAACATATTACCTCGCAGCGCAGTTTCTTCTCTTCACTCGAGCCTGCCCCTACAGGGAATACTGTCACATGCGCCAATAACTCCTCTTATCCTGTTATGGGGGTTGGTAAGATCATTCTGACTACTGCTAATGGTAGTTCTTTCACTTTGTCAGATGCTTTATTTGTGCCAGGGATCAAAAAGAACTTGTTATCAGTTTCTGCATTAGCCAAAATTGGCTTGGTTGTGAAATTCGTTGATGACAGGTGTACAGTCCATGATCTCTCAAATGGCGATGTGATTATTGCTTCTGGCATTTTATGTAGTGGGTTGTATAAGCTCATAGACTATGAAAGATCTGTGAATGATTCGGCATGTGCAGTTCATGATTCTCAGGCTATGTCAGATGCAAAGCTTTGGCATGCACGATTTGGTCATCTGAATTTTGCTAGTTTGTTACGCCTGCAGAAATCTGAAATGGTGTCCTCTTTGCCCAAACTTGAGGCACCTGGAAAACATGTTTGTGAAGGCTGTATTTTGGGCAAAATGCAGCGTTCTTCCTTTCCAAAAGATGGTTCAGTTCGGGCTACGTAGAAATTGTAGCTTGTACATAGTGATGTCTGTGGTCCTATGCAGACACCCTCTTTTGGAAATTACCTTTACTTCGTGACTTTCATTGATGATTTTTCCAGGCATGCATGGGTATATCCACTCAAAGCAAAGTCCGAAGTGTTCATGCGCTTCAAACAGTTTTTGGTTTTGGCTGAAAATCTGTCAGCATGTAAAATGGGCACCCTCCGTTCTGATCGAGGGGGGGAATATATGTCTTCAGATTTTAATGCATTTCTGGCTAAATGTGGGATAAAACACCAGTGTACAGTGCCGTATATACCTCAACAGAATGGAGTTGCTGAACGAAAGAATAGGTCACTCATAGAGATGGCGAGGTGCATGGTCAAAAGTCAGGCTTTACCACATAGTTTCTGGCTTGAGGCTGTCATGTGTGCAGCATATGTACTGAATAGGTGTCCCACTAAAGCATTGCAGTCTATCACTCCATATGAGGCTTGGCATGACCGCAAGCCATCTGTTGCTCATCTGCGTGTTTTTGGTTGTTTGGCATATGCATTAGTGCCTGAACAACATCGCAGAAAATTGGATGATAAGGCAGTAAAATGTATTTTTGTTGGGTACAGTTCTAAAAGTAAAGGCTATCGTCTGTATCATCCACATACTAAACGCATTCTGGTTAGCCGTGATGTTGTCTTTGTGGAAGATGCTATTCAGCCATTGCTTTCATGTACTAAGGAGACATCTGTTAGCTCCAAAGACATGTATGATACTTTGATGCCTCTTTTTACAGGTGGACAGGCTAGTGCTAGTCCTAATGAGGCAACTTCTCAACCTTTGCAGGTTTCATATGATGATGCAGATCATTCCATTTCTGATGCAGATTTACATGATGCACTTGTTGATGAGAGAGCTGATATTGAGTAGGCAAAAACTATGCCAAAATGGCTGGTGCAGACTTTGCGTGACAGCAAATTAGATGCACCTTTGTCATATCGTACTCGTTCAAGCTCTCATAGTGCCTCCTTTGCATCAGATTGCTATGCTATGGCTGCATCTAGTCTCTGTGATGAGAATGAGCCTGTTTCTTTTGATGAAGCACAAAATTCAGAAAATTGGATGGCTGCTATGCAATCTGAATATGATGCTATAATGAAGAATGGTACATGGTCTTTATGTGACTTGCCTCCTGGCAAAAAGGCCATTGGCACTAAGTGGGTATACAAGCTGAAGCGTAAACCTGATGGTACAGTTGATAGGTATAAGGCTAGGCTTGTTGCAAAGGGTTATGCACAGGAAAGAGGCATTGATTTTGATGAGACCTTTGCACCTACATGCCGTATGACTACTGTTCGCAGCATTTGTGCACTTGCAGCCCATCATGGTTGGAATGTACATCAGTTGGACATTAAAACAACATTTCTGAATGGTGACTTGCATGAAGAAGTGTATGTTTTTCAGCCCCGTGGCTTTGTGCAGAAAGGGCATGAAAACCAGGTTTGCAGGTTAAAGAAGGCATTATATGGTTTAAAGCAAGCACCACATGCTTGGTATGAGAAGATACATGCCTATCTGATTGCACATGGTTTTGAGAATAGTCCAACTGAAAGCACCTTATATGTTAAGCGTGCTAATGATGTGCTTCTGATCATTGTTGTCTATGTTGATGACATGCTGCTCACTGGTCCTATTGAGACACATATTGCTGATTTTAAGGCTGATTTGCATGCCTCATTTGAGATGTCTGATTTGGGGCATTTGCATCACTATTTGGGCATTCAGTTTATGCATGTTGATGGTGGAATGGCTTTGTGTCAAACGAAATATATAGACACATTATTGCAGCATTTTGGCCTTGAAGACTATAAGCTTATTGCCACTCCTATGGAGACAGGTTTACGATTGAGTCTTCATGATGCTGGAGATGCATTTGATGCTGTTCTCTATCAGCAAGCTGTTGGATGCTTGATTTACTTATGCATTACTCGGCTAGATATTCAGTTTGCTGTCTCACAGATGAGCGGGTTTATGCATTGCCCAGGAGTCACGCATTGGAAAGCGGTTAAGCGCATCTTTCGCTACTTGAGTGGTACTCGGCTACTTGGGTTGTTTTATCCCAAGGGGGGATCACTACCGCCAGATTTGCATGCTTTTTCTGACTCAGATTGGGCTGGTTGCTATGACACTCGTGTGTCCACCAGTGGTTTTTGCTTCATGCTTGGTAGCTCATGTATATCTTGGTTGAGCAAGAAGCAGCCTACTGTGGCCACTTCCAGTTGTGAGGCTGAGTATAGGGCAGCTTTCACAGCTACTGTTGAGTGTGTGTGGCTCAGATGCCTTATGGCTGATTTGGGTGTTGGCCAGTCTTCTGCCACCACCATCTTCACTGACAGTCAGAGCGCATTGGCAGTTGCGAGGAACCCTGTGTTCCATGCTCGCACTAAGCACATTGAGGTGCATTATCACTATGTCAGGGAGAGGTTCTCTGCTGGGGAGATCAGCTTGGCATATGTGCCCACGCAGGAGAACATTGCAGACCTTTTCACGAAGGCTCTGCCTAGGGAGAAGTTTGAAGCTTTCCGCAAAGCTTTGGGCTTACTTCCTTTTGTGGAGTGATTTCCACATAGCTTGGCACTTCCTTATACATGAGTGCCAGCTCCTTGTTCACCGCATCACTCCCAGGGGGGATTTGTTGATATATTTAGGTAGTGATGTGTGTGAACACTCTAGGACCGCCGGGGCACTTTTTTCCCTCTTTAGGAGGTTTTTTTCCCCCGGCTTGTATATACGCCTATTGCCCTAATGGGCTACTTATCTTTGTACATTCTCTAGTAATACATTCAGTCTTGTGTGTTGTGCTCCAAGCTTCTTCTTCTTCCTTGTGTTGTTCGCGTGCTTCCGAAGACGTCTATCTCCAACAGGAACTCATCCGCATTTCTTTGATTCCTTGGAGCTCTAAGTACCTCAGGTTCCACTCTATTTGTTTCCGTTCTTGTTCTTTCTCTACCCCCTGGGTTGGCAAAGCTTACTTCTGGCCTATCTCTACTTCTGTCTCTTTGAGCTCCATGAGCATGGGATGCTCTAGCTCCCGGGTGACCATAGGACACGTTTGATCTTGGTTTGGGGAAAACGAATTCACCCTTCCAAGTATAAGCATGCCTGTCATGTTCTGTAACCACAAAGATCCTCTTTGAAGCGTGATCTAAGTAGGTCACTCTGCCTGGGCTATCAGGATCTTTGAACTCATAGATTAGGATTGACCCTACATCATTTGGCCTATTTGATTTATACCTCCAAAAGGCTTCATCGGTCTCTTGGTTTAGGAGCACATCTATACTCTTATTGTCCTAGGGAACCCATTCGGGATTGAGGATTCTAGTAAGAACAAATTTCCCTCGAGGGGTCCTAGGCTCTCCTCCTATGTTCCCTTGCTCTAGGTCACCTATGTCCGTCTCAGGGATCACATTCCCGAATTCATCTGTCCTGTCTTGGTGACTAGTGACCACATATATGGTTCCTTCTTTGTCCAAGTATGCTCCGTTTTCAAACTTGACAGCTGGGTGTTCTAGTCCAATGGATTGGTCCGGGTTTTTAATCTGGACCACGGATCTTCCTAGGCCGTCCTCATAGATGCTAGCACCTAATCGGTTGGTCCTAAGGTATTCCAGCTGCGTCTTGTAGGGACCTTCCACCCTATACAAATATGGCACACCTGAACTCCCCGGAGGTCTCTCCATACCTTGAGACATCTCTGATTCACTAGTCTCAGAGCTAGGGTAATGCGAGTGGTGGCTCAACTGCTAGGCCCAAGAGCTAGCAGTATGATTAACGCTAGCCTCTGAAGACCTAAGACTTTGTCTATCTCTTACTAGATGTCGTCCTGATCTAAGGTTCATATGCCTATTTAAGTAGCCCAATTTTTGCCCAAAGTACAACCTCGTTGCCGATCAATTGGTGTCAGTCACTTGATTCTTTTTTAGTGTGTTATCATTTTTATGATCTTGTCTGATATCGCATCGTCAGGAATATTTGAGTTAATTTTCCGCACTTAAGTTGATCGTCCCATGTTAAATTCTTTTCCTTTAAAGTTATTGGTCACACACAAGTCATCCCTTGAACTTGATTTCTTAGATAGTCTTTGTCTTGTCTTCTGCCTATCGTTGTCCTGACTTACTCCTAGCACTACTCGAACTTAGCCTAAGCTAGGAATTGACAAAGGGAGTTGAGAATATTCCGACCTTACTTGTTGATCCCTTGCTTTATGATGCTCAAGAACCCAGTTCTCAAGCTTGCAAAGAAACCCTTGCTTTGGATGCTCTCAATTGCTCTCAATGGACCTGTGAGAGTCCCAAAATTAGCTCAAGACTTAAATTCAAATGACAGATAGATCACGTTCATGCATGTAATTTGGATATCAATTATGTCCCCTGTCTTTATTGCAAACAAATCTAGAGATCCCTTGGTTTAGTTCCCCCTAGGTATGGTATTTGATACACAGGATTTTTCTCAAGACACAGTTGTAGGGACCTCACAAATCACTAATTATTTGATAGGTATGCCAAAAATTACCCCAAAAACTTGGTATTAAAAACCCTAGAAAATTGGCCGAAAAAGCTTGTCAATCGCGATCGACAGGTCTGTCAATCGCGATTGACAGAGGTGTCTGTCGAGGCCTGTCGATCGCGATCGACACGTCAATCGCGATCAACAGTGTCAATCGCGATCGACACGTCAATCGCGGGTCTTGTCAATCGTGATCGACACATTTTTTGGGATTTTCACCGTAAATTCAGTCGATCGAGGCTGTGTTCGTCGCGATGGACACGTGGCAACGTGAGAATTTTAGTCAATCATCAAAATTCAGTCGGTCGCGATCGACGGTGTCAATCGCGACTGACAGAGTGTCGATTGGGGCTGTCGATCGCGATCAATGGTGTCAATCGCGATTGACAGGGTCAATCGGTCGTCTCTGTCGGTCACGATTGACAGGTCTGTCGGTCGCGATTGACAGATGTTGTCGATCGTGGTTGTCGATTGCGATCGATGGTGTCGGTCGTGATTGACAGAGAAACACGGAATTTTTTTACTATTTTAGGTGATTTAGAGTGTGCTCCTTATGTGTATCCTTATGGTGTACTTTGTTTTACCAAATGGCCGATTTTTCTGTCGATCGCGATCAACAGACGTCGGCGACACAGAGACAGTTTCGTGATTTTTCGTACCTGCGAGGAGCGCTGGAGATGATGATGCAGCAAGAACCTGCAAGAATGCTCAAGAAACATGCAAAAAACAACGCACGCAATATCGCTCTCTCGCTCTCTCACAAGTGGAATGAGGGAAATGAGGTGGAGAAGGTGATATGATCAAAATACTGAAATTTTTCGCGATGATGGAGATGGAAGTCGGATATGGTGAGGATGATGATGGTGATGATGGTGGTGAGGTAAGAAAGAGAAAAATAAGAAAAGTAAAGAATTTACCTACAACGCCAACGTCTCAAATCTATGTCTTACCATCACATGCTCGTCCTCAAAGCTCGATCCTCGGCAACAGTGCCAAAATTTGGTCTAGCTCAGTGATGAGTAGCACCTCCTTTAATGTCAATCCGGGAAGATGTGAGGATGGTATGAAGACCTCGAGCAAGTGAAGGCACAAGTGTGTGAGTGAGAAGCACACTAACATGCACACACACGTGCACACAAGGTAAGACAAAGAGTGAGAAGCAATTGAGTTCTTTAGATTACTTCCAAAAAGCTCATACAAGTTCAAATCAATTACAAGCTCCCCTCAAAAATGAGCTCTCTAGCTCTATTTATAGTTTTTGACTAGGTTTTGGCCATGTCCAGACCTAGTGTTCGGCCTAGTTAAAAATTAGGTTCTAGGTCCTATTTGGAGGCTCAAACGGAGTCTAAAAATTATGAAAACTGGTAGGTGGCTACTTCTAATGCTCCTCAAGCTCAAGGAATCCTTGGCTTGCACAAAATGGAGCTACCAAAATATGAAATGGTATTTACAATGGCTTTTAGTGATGAAAATCACTATTTTTGTAGGGATTTCCTCTATCAATTTGTCATACACATCTTCGAGCTCCCTACTTGCTCCTTCTCCTTGTGTGTCCATCTCTTTGATATGCTTTAGCTTCCTGAAAAAATAATGGCCTACTTGTCAGATCGTCGTTGACTACTCTGTGTGCTTGTGCCTTCTCTTCGTTTTGACTCCCTTCGTAAGCTTCCTTGTCTTGTGAGTCCCTCAGTTCCTTGACTACTGCTAACAACACATTATGCAGATGTTTTTGTGTGGCATTATAAAGACTTAGAAGGAGTGCCTGCCAATTATGGAGAGCACAGAATCCCTCTTGGTTATGGAGCCAAACCAATAAGAGGAAAGAGTTATAGACTTAACCCAAAATATGTTGAAGCTATTTATGTGGAAATACAGAAGATGAAGGATGCAAGAATCATCATTCTTCTGGAACACTCAGGATGGCTTTCACCAATGGTCATAGTACCAAAGAAGAATACCAACAAAATCAAGATTTGTGTTGACTTTAGAGCACTCAACAAGGTGACCATTCCAGATGGATTCCCCATGCCTTTTGCAGAGCAATTCATTGAAGAAGTGGCTGGACACGCATTATATAGCTTTATGGATGACTTTAGTGGCTATAATCAAATATCCATCTACCGAGAGGATCGTGAAAAGACCACCTTTATCACACCTTGGGGAACATATGTGCATGTAAAAATGCCATTTGGAATAAAAAATGCTCCAACCACCTTTAATAGAACTTTCAACCTCATCTTTGGACCCTTATTGCTAGAAACACTCAGAATTTTCATGGATGACTTTTCTTCATTAACAGGATCTCACAAAGAGACTCCTTTGGATTGCTTGGAGCATCACTTGAGACAGCTGCAAAATATTTTTAAAAGATGCAGGGAAACTAAACTAAAGCTAAACCCAAATAAATATCATTTCCTTGTGACAGAAGGAACCCTCTGTCATGTGGTATCGGCTAAAGGTATGGCTTCGGATCCTGATAAAATTATTTCTATACTAAAGTTACATAAACTCAAATACCCTAAAGAGATTCAAAGTTTTTTGGTGCATATTGGGTACCATAGAAAGTCTATCAAAATGTATGTAGAGATAGACAGGCAACTGGCTAGACTTACAGGTAAAGAAGTACCCTTTAAATGGGAAGAAGAAGAAGAGAATGCTTATCAGACATTAAGGTCCAAATTGGTGGCTGCACCAATTCTTATCACACTAGATTGGTCGAAACCTTTTCATGTACATGTAGATGCGAGTGCATATGCAATGGGTGCAGCTTTGGCTTGACATAGTGAAGAATACAAACTTGACAGACCTATTCAGTATGCTAGTTGAATTTGGACTAAGGCTAAAAAAAATTATAGCACCACAAAAAGAGAGGCCCTCGCAATGATTTTCGCTATACAAAAGTTTCGTCATTATTTGCTAGGTGTGAAAATTGTTATCATCACTGGTCATCAACCATCAGGTACTTATTGAACAAGCCACAAGCGACTGGGAGGATATGAAGGTGGCTGCTTTTGTTCCAAGAATTTGAACTTTTTGTAGTCCATAGACCAGGTGTTAGCTCAGAAAATGGTTGGTTTTAATGCACTAATGTGGTTCTATTTGGCAGGAAAATACGTTTGATTTCAGGTACTTGAAGAGTGGATTTGATGATTGATGAGAAGCATGTGGAGATATTGGTAAAGGAAAACAGGGCTATTGATTATGAATTATAATGAGAAGTCAAGAATGGGCTGGTTGAACGGGAAAGGACAAGAACTCGAACAAGAAGAAACTGTGAAGAATGTTTCGATTTGGAGGATTCTAGTGATGGTGGGATCTTCTTATTGCAGATTGCAGGGGTGTGGAGAAAAGGTTTCACTTGAAAAAGGCCATTGTGCTTTTGAAGTTGGAGGATATTTTATCATCAAGGGTTCTGAGAAGTTGCTTCACAGGGATTGAGCATGGACAAGCCTCCTAAGAACATAGGAAATACTGACGTGCAGAGGAAATTAGAAGCGGCTTTGTTTCAGGGGGGAATGCTTTCTTATCAACCATCAAATACAATTGTTTGACCGATTTCTGGAATTTGATCTTCGACACCCCACTAAAAAAGAATTCAGAGATGTGGAGGTGTTCAACCATTTCTTTGTTCTCATCCCAAACGCATGGCTGTTGGACCATTATATATAATTCTGTATTTGATTTCACCCTCTATGGAGGTTCTGGCTTTAGCTTCCACTGTAGACCTCGTGGCTCATACTGATCATAGGATCTGTGCAAAAAAGGGCTTCATGCTGGATGTGCATGCTTGTGAGTATTAATTCAGCTACATGATTTCAAAAATGCGTGTTCATGGGTATCTGAATGTGTG